>PVHY01004774.1:0-90198 GCA_004024945.1 Uropsilus gracilis | reverse complement strand
CCCAGGTAGCTGGGATTACAGGCACGCGCCACCACGCCCAGCTGTTTTTTTGGAACTAGGTCTCCCTACGGGCCCCAGGCGGGACTCGATTCACGATCTCTAGCCCCGGTCACTTCATAGGCTGAAGCTCACAGGCACGAGCCACCGTGCCCGGCCAAAAGGGCCATTCAGGAACTAAAAGTCAGTTAGTGCAGTAGGATGCAAGGGTACACAGCACCTAGGGGCAAGGGCGGGAGCTGAATGGAGGTTCCAGGAGTGGCCACAGCAATAAGTAAAATGCACACATCACCTCCTAGGAGTGTGAACAGAGTGGAGCAAATCAGGAAACATTCCCTATGTGTACATTCAAGGCTTATTATTAGTAAGATTCTTATTTCTAAGAGGCTTAAAGTTTTTATGAGTCTTGCCCTATTCAGCCCTGCACATCACTGAACAAGTGCTGGATCAATGTGCAAATACTTAAAAACACGCTCCATTCTTCATCCTCCATGATGCCACTGGATGTGTTTGCCCACACCACTTGGTCAGGGAGACAAATTTCAGACATGGTTGTAGTGAAGCCTGACTGCTCTGGTGTAATTGACTCTGCTTTTTTTAGATGCTTTCCATGTATTCAGAATCTCCCTGCAGAAGTTATTCACAGACACAGGAATCTGTGTGGCACAGCCACAGCTGCCCACTGCCCACCTTGAACGTCCAGTGTGGATGCAGTGATGAGCAAAAGAAGCAGTCATGTCTATACTCCAAGTCGTGACAGCAGGAACTGCTCCTGAGATGCTTGCAATTTGCACAAGGTGTCCTGTCCTAGGGCTGCACCATTCCAAACTCTGCCAGGTCCTCTGTCTAATCTACCTCTTATAAGACTGTTGTGATGGCATGTGGGGCCCACCAGGTAATCCAGGATCATCTCCTGCCTCAAACTCTTTAACTTGATCACATCTGCAGAGCCTTTTTCTAAGCAGCGATATTCACATGTTCTGGGGATTAGCATGCGGACAATGGGCCCAGTGTGTGTGTTATTTTTCATCCCAACACACCATCCGTTATCTGGCGCAACTTTTAGTCCACCTGTCATTTTAGTACAACTACACTGCTCCCACTGTATGGGGGAGGAGGAGGTGCAAGGAGGCTACCAAGGATCAAGTGAATTATTTCAGATTAATCAGTTCATGGCAGGTAGAACTGGATGTCCAGCTCGGGGATTGTTTATCAAAGGTTGTTTAATTTTCATGACGCTGGCATGAGCTGGAGAGTTTATTGAAAATGCAGACTTCTGAGCCCTCCAAACTGCTAACTAGGATGTTCTGGGGGTAGGGCCTGGGCAAAATGTGCTAGCTAGCAGAGGACCTGCTGTAGGCTTGGTATGTCCAGCCCACCACAGCTTTTTGGCTCACTGTCAACACCCCATGAGTTCTTACCAGGCCCATTAACCTGTGACTGGTCACTACTCTTTTCAAACGCCCAATATAACAGGAACTTCCTGTCTGCTTCACCCCTGCAGCTGTGAATTCATATCTTACAAACGGCTTTTATTAAAATGCTAGTTGCCTAAGGTACAAGATTGTGAAATAATTGACGTTCTTTGTTTTATTTTTTTTTTAAGCAATAGCAGCAACGGAGGATGGTTTCCATAGCAACAAACGGAAGATTCTGAACATGTGACACTTCAAAGGCTCTGGGTGCTGCTGGGGTCACCCTTTCAAGATCAAAGTCTCAGCTCTGACACACCAAAACAGGACCAAGCTGGCTGGAGCAGCTCTCCAGTCTCCTTCAAGCAGGGAGGGGCCACAATTGTGTGAAAACTGAGGGTCATGAAGGGCCTGGGTCAATAGAACAAGCAAGCGCCAAATATTGACATAGCAAAAATAGCTCTCGCCTGGTCTGGAAAATGGATGCTGAGCCGGCCGGCCTCCCTGCAGTTCTGGCCAAGTGTCTCCAAGCAGAGGTTTGCCTTTTCTCTCCTCCAGAGAGATTCTGTGTCCAACAGCTCCCTGCTACCGGCTACAGAGCCCTGACATAAAATGCTGGGCAGAGATAGAACCCTAGCCTTCCTGGGTCTTGGATGGCAGGCCTCATCCCCATGTTCACCTGCACTCACAGGAGAGGGGGGAACTGCTTCCCTGCTTCACTAAAACAATCCCTTGCTGGAAGACAGCAGACCTTGAAATAAAGCCGGTGGTTTTCATTCGAACTTGTCCTCCTTTCTTCTCTTAGCTGCTCTCATTCACGGTGACTCTCTTAAGCTGGAGAGGCAGCCCTGGGGTGTCATGACCATGTCCTGCAAGCCTCCTGAGACCTGTGTGGTCACTCCCTCTACACTTTTCACCCCTGCTACACTCACACATGACCCCCTCCCACCCCCCATTCCGCCCCCAACCCCCATCCCCACCAGTATCTTTGGGAAACTAGAGTGGTTTTCAGATCTCCCAGAAAGTCCAGTTCTTGCTATCCAAGAAGGTTCTTGGCATTGTGTCTGCCCTGCCTTCCTGGGACGCCCCCTCCAGCCGGCTGGCCCCAGCATCGCTGCTGTCTGCAGATGTGGAGACTCAAGCACTTCCAGTCTACAGATGACTGCTCAAATCACAAGTGCTGATGAAATCACCCACAGGCCCAATATAGAGAAGAGAACAGAGCACCAACTCTGGAGATGACGGATATGCAGGGGCCTGTGGAAGGAGAGACTCATTGAAGGAAAGGGTTTTAGTTTTCAACACTGCTATAAAAACTGACCACCATTTAGTGATCAGAAACAATACAACACGTGACCTTACCAATCTGGAGGTCAAAGGTCAAAATTCAGGGTCTGTGGGGCTGTGGCCCTTGAGATCCAAGGGAGCATCCATTTCCATGACCTTTCTAGCTTCCAGACATGGCCTCTGGCTCCCAGCCCCTGGCCCTGTTGTCCAGGCCAGCAGCTCCACATCTTCCAATTTCTGTCCCTCTGCTTCCATTGTCGTATTACCGGCAGACTGTGAGCCTCCTGGCTCTTCTTATGATTATATCAGACCCACCTGGATAATCCAGGACAAGCTCCCCCTCTCAAGATTCTTAACTTGGTCACATTTGCAAAATCCCTTTTGCCTGGAAGGTAGCATTCGTAGGCCCCAGGGATTAGGATGTGAACCTCTGAGGGGACCAATATTTAGCAACCCCAGACCGGAGGGAATGGGACGTCATGAGAGTGTGCAGAAGGCAGTCGCAGGGACAAACAGCACCTAAGACTTCAGTACCAGTTTCAAGGGGCGGGGACTGGGTTGTTTGTGGGGTTTCCACAGATTTCTAACCACAAAGATAGAAATGTGCTCTCACACCGCAGTGAGTGGCTGTCATCCCCTCACCTGGGATCATGCTACACAGAAAAGTGGAATGCCCGACATCTGTGTCCCTGCTTGGGGCAGTGCCAGCAGCCCCTGTGGAGAATTATGGCCAGAAAGTAGTTGCCTGCTTTCAATCAAACCTTCAGGTCTGAGTCCAGCTGACAGGAGAGCCCAGAGCAAAGTGAAGATGCAGCAAGGAGACAGAGGGGCAGATCCAGAATGTGGGCGTTCTCCGCAGCAGATCCAGCCTCTTCTAAACAACCCAGTGTTGAGAAAAATAAAGAGACCAGGAATGGTTAAGAGACACAAGGCGAAGAAAACAGAGTAAATGCATCTACTTGGACTCCTGATTTGAAAGGTAGCAACAAAAGATAATGTGGGACAGACGGAAATCTGAAGTTGCACTAAATATTAAAGAAATGTCAAGGAATGATGGTGGCTTTTGTCAGGTGAACTGAAGGTAATTTGTAGCCACATAGAAAATCATTTATCTTGTTTTTCTGTTTGTTTTGTATTTTTGCTTGTTCATTTTTATACTGAAAGAGACTTGAACTTACAGTGAAGAATGTAGGAAAAAGGAAAGGGTGGAGACAGAGGAAGAGAGAGAAAATGGATGCCAGAAGCATCCGGAGGAGATGGGACACTAATGCAGGGGAAGAGGATGGATGAGGTTAAATGGGGGAGTCCCACCTCACAGCCCTGATTTCCTCAGAGGACCCAAGAAGACAGAGTTGCCTCCCGGATTAAAGAAACAGATTTGGCAAGTGTTGGTGCGGATGTGGAGGAAAAGGAACTCTCTTACACTGCTGGTGGGAGTGCAAACTGGTCCAGCCACTATGGAAGGCTGTGTGGTGAACTCTCAAACAACTGAAAGTGGAACTACTATTCGACCCAGTAATCCCACTTCTGGGAATCTACTCAAAGGATACAGAAACACTCGTTCATAAGGACACCTGTATTTGCATGTTTATTGCAGTACTATTTACAATTGCCAAGATAGGGAAACAACCCAAATGCCCCAAAACTGATGAATGGCTGGAAAAGATGTGGTATATTTACACAATGGAATATTATGCATCAATCAAAGAAGACAAACTTATGTCATTTTCAGCAACATGGATGGAGCTAGAAGGAACAATGTTAGCAGAAATTAGGCAGAAAGAAAAAGAGAACTATGGGATGGTCTCACTTATATGAAGGATTTAGGAAAAACAAACAGACAAGAAAAATTTTAAACTTCCAACAGAACTGAAGCATAGATCAAGGGAGGGGGAGGGGAGTACAACCAGGGGAGGGGGAGGTCATAAGAGATAAAGAAGGTACAAGGGTGATAAGGGGATGGGAGAATATCAGGATAAACAATGATGTACTATTTATATATGTTTTTGCATATATATATGTGCAATCAAAATTTTTTTTTAAAAATAAACTTAAAAAAAAAGAAGCAGATTTAGGAAGAGATGAGGGGAAAAAATAGAGGTTTATAAAGACCAAGGAGAAGATGAGAGGACATGGAGTTAAAGACTGAGCATCTGCCTTGACAGCCCCAGTGACACTATGAAGAGATCTGTGCTGGGGCCTCAGGCCTCATGTCTGGGAGTTTTCTGACACAGGGCTCTGAGCCAGGATGTTGGGTGGAAAAGGAAGGATGAGCCTTTGCATGACCAGGGCAGGTAATTAGAGTGGGTACAGACAGGGGGCTGAACTGGGTGGGCTGAAGCTGAGAGGGATGGAGGCAAGGGGGAGCTGAGGTCCTGCTGAGGGGCAGGGGAGTGAGTGGGAGAACAAGGATACAGGACAGGGCTGTATCCTGGGAAGGATCAGCTCCAGGATCCTGCATTTCTCCAGCCAGGGAAGCCGGGAAGCTACTCTTCCTGTGACTTACCTTGGCACTGATCAGAGCGCGGCTGACTTAGGTCACGTACAATAAAAACACAAATGCTGCTACACCATTGACTCCGGGTCACTCGAGACCCAAGACTCAAGGCTCAAGATAGTAAACTTTTTTTAATTTGTAAAAAATTCACAAAACATCAAATAACCATTTTAAAATGTAGAGTTTAGTGGCATTTAATACCTTCATAATATCTTACAACTAAAAGGTTTTTTTCACCCCTACAGAAAGCCCGATAGGTATTAAATAGTCATTCTCCATTTCTCCCCTCCCAGTTGAGGACAAACACCTGCTTTCTGTCCCTACAATCTATCTACTCTGGAATCTTCCATACCTACAATAGATGAACTTCTGGGTGGTTTCCAGAAGTGAATTGTGACTAATGCTGCTATGAACATTTGTGTACTCATGTTTTTGTTTGAGACTCTGTTTCAGTTCTTTCTAATATATACCAAGGAAGAGTTGCCGAGTCACCTGATAACCTTATATGTTTGTTTTTTGAGGAACCACTACACTGCCTTCCATAGTGTCTAACACCACTTTACAGTCCACTCCCAACAACAGGTATTCAATTTCTACACATCTGCCCCATTCTTGTCATTTTGTATTTCTTTTTTTTTTCTTAATAACCATCCAAATGAGTATAAAGACAGTGGTTGGTGTACTTGTCAACTATTTGTATATTTTCTTTGGAGAAAGACTATTGAATATCGTTTCTCCCACTCTGTGACTATCTTTTTTAACTCTCTGGATGGTGTCCTTTGATGCTCAGAAGTTTTAAATATTGAGGAGAATCAAATTTATCTCTTTTGATCTCTTATTGTCTTGGCTTTTGAGAACATATCTAGGAAACCATTGCCAATTTAAGATTATAAAGACATACCACTATCGTTTCTTCTAAGTTTGATCATTTTAGCTCTCATAGTTAGGTCTTGGATCTATAGTGAGTTCATTTTTTAAGTGTTGTGAGGTACAGACTCTGAATCTATGAATCTTCATAATACTTTCTATTTGTCTACACTAGGGCTTATGTAGCTTATGCTTATGTGGGAGATTTTGACATCCTCAGATTTAGTATTTGTAGTTACCACTGTGGGCCCTCATGATGTCAGGACCTATGGTCACTGTACTGTCTCTGAGACACATTTGGACCCACCAGCAAAGAGGCAGAAGTAAACCCCCAAGCTTCACTGGTCCTGGTTCCTCATCTTCTCCTGACTTTCCTGACATTCCCTCATCATCGTCCAAACCTCAGACATTCTCATTCAGGCTTTGAAGGCATCACTTAAATTTTTTAAATTATAATTTACAGTGCATAATGTAGAGGGATTGGATTTATGACAAGTCTCAGCACAGCCTCATTCATCTTTGAGATGATCAAATACAACATCCATTGGGATAGAGGCAGGAAGAGGAGGTGAAAGGGAGGACGGAACCCTGCTAGATTTAAGACTATGGGGGCAACTCTGGTCCCCAAACCAGTTGCTAGTATCACATGGAAAACTACAACAAACAGACACTTGGGTGAGTCCTTCAGCGATGATGATCAGTGGTGACTAGGTTGAGACCCAGAAATCTCTAGGTTTCCAAAACTCTCAGAAAGACTCTTACTTGTCAGGTCTAGAACCTTGGAGCAGATCAGGTTTTAGAAACGATGTTCTGCCTAAGAAGGAAATTTTGAACTGATACAAGCAACAAAACCAGGTGTGAGGTTTTGCTGCAGGGTAGCAGGCCTGGCTTCCGGAGAACTATTTTTTTCAGCTTCACACACACATGGTCACCTTGTGACAGAGTGGGTCTGGCTGCAGGGAGGCCGGACCCACTGTTACATTAGGCCCCGAGAGAGCTCTGACCTTATCACCTTTCAGACCCTAGGGGAGAATGCAAGATATGGGATGAATATGTTACTGTGGAGAGCCAGGGTGTTAGCTGTGTGAACACAGACAATTTGACTGGGGCTTCAATTTTCCAGGTAGAGAAATCCAGTGAAATGAAGGGGTCAGATGAGCTCACAGGTTTTCTTTTCCTTTTATTTTTCTTTTTCCCATCTTCCTTATCTTTCAATTTCCTGGCAGCAAAGCCTTTATTCAAATGAATGGTTGTATGTTTCCATACAAAATGTCAATATGGAGCTGAGTAAAGCAGAAATGAAGGGCCTAGACTCCCTCCTCAGTGAAACAATTCCCATGAAAACTAGCTGAGACACCCAGATAGACACTCCCCAATTATACCAGTCACTGGCCTGCTGGCAGGTCTGAAGTAATGAGGAGCAAAAGAACATTCCTCTTGGGAAGACTTGAGATGCTCCTGGGTCTCAGGAACTGAAAAGAGCCACTGGATGAGGACACCACTACTCTGCCTTGAAGCTAGACTCTGAATCGATTGCAATTATTCGATTCAACTTCTTTATAATTGCCTGTCTTTCCACAATCTTTGCTGTGCAGTGCAGTCACCAGTAGGTGACTTGTTCTCACCACTGTGATGATTCACAGTGATATGGAATCGGGAATTTCCAGGATGTGGACTAAGCCTGCATTCAGCTAACAAAATGCCAGGATTTGCTACTAAAGGGAAAAGTTAGAGCTGGTAGCCACCTGCTTCTGTGTCCCTGATGGGGAGACACCCTCTGGATACAGATGACTAGTTTATTTTCCACTGGGATGTTCTCTTCCAGACTATAGTTATCTTAAACAGGACGAATGAAACAGTATCTGAAGCTGTTGCCAGGGCAACCTGACAAAAGACTTCACCCTCCATTACTGCACGTGTAATTTGTCAAAGGCAGCTGGCTCGCAGAGAGGAAAGAGAAGGGGATAAGTTGTTAGGTTGGGTCCTTGAAATTAAAGTTGAAAGACTATCGTCTGGTTAAATCAAATCATGTAGGACAGAACAGCAGCTGTGACCTGAGCAATAAAAATTCAGAAAAGCCAGGTTGGGAAAGATAAGGGGACGTATGATAAAGGGAGATGAGCAGGGGATGCTTGTGGCCACTGCATATCAAGGTTTTAACACCAGGCTGCTTGAAGACATTGGAGTTAAAAGTGTGAACCGAAGGGATGGGAAAGGGAGAGAGGACAGTTAAATAAAGTCATCAGGATATTCAAATATCTGTAGACACACATGAAACTGGAAGCCCTGGACACAGCTGATCACTCTTCCCTCACAGAACCGTAACCTCTCATGAACTGCACTGAACTGAGATCAGCATTTCCAGCTAGGGCCCAAGTCCAGTTGCTTTTAGCATCAGTTAAATGATGGGAGCCAATAAGCGATGACCCACTCGAGGCAGCGAGGGCGGGCAGAGCAAAGCCAGAAGCCCTCTTTCCTGCATCCCCAGGGTCTTACCAACTTATCCTATGTCCCTGCTCAGTGCATTTTAGTTTGTCTTGCCTTTGCAAGAGGCACAACTTAGACCAGCTTTCAAAGGATGCCCCTTGGAGCAGAGCTCAAGCTATAAGCTTCTGGGCACCCCAAACTCTCAGAGGAACACCTCTCTTTCCATCTATTTTATATCTATTGGGACCACCCTTAAAATTATTTAAGGGAAAAGTCTATTACTAAAGCATTTTTTATGGCCATCAACCTACAGATGAATACATTGAGTAATGGTGATGGCTATACAGAATATTTAGAAAATTCTAAAACCACCAAGTCATAATTTTTATGGTAAATGTTATTCTTTAATTATTTTATCAATATATATTTATATAATCATGATTCCTAAGTTATGTATTTAGTTATGTAAAAATACTCCTTTATTCACACCAAGAGGAGCCTAAACAAGAGGAAATTTGTCAGAAACCAAATAGGAAAGCACCATGAAAGCACTGACCCAAAGTTCTACCTCTCTTCCACATTCCCACCTCTATTTTTTTCTTTTTTTCAAGACTAGGTCTTGCTATTTTTGCCCATGGAACCCCAGGCTTTCATTGCCCGGGGTACCACAGACTCAAGCAATCCCCAGCCTCAGCTTCCCAGGTAGCTGGGATTACAGGCGCACGCCACCACATCCAGCTATTTTTTTGGAACTAGGTCTCGCTACGGGCCCCAGGTGGGACTCGAACCACAATCCCTAGCCCCGACAGTTTTATAGGCTGAAGCTTACAGGCACAAGCCACCATGCCCGGCCCTTGCATTCCCACCTCTAGAGCCCCCTTAGGCAGCTCCTTACCGAGTTGGTGCCAAGGATTTGTAGGTTGGGCTTCTCGGACTCCAGCAGCTTGGCCACCATCTTGAGGAAGCTCTCCACAAAGAGGTTGATGCTCTGGCAATGGCAGGCCATAAGTAGCTGGTCCAGTGCCTCCATGGCAATGCACACATACCTGGGGAAAGGAGCATCACTGGTGTCACTTGGCCTCATATCTGTGCCACCCCCACTGTATGCCTGGAGACTTCTAGAGGGAAGAGCAGTGGTCAGTAGGGCAGCAGACGGATAAGGAGGTTTTCCTACCAATGACCAGTGTCTGGACAGCCATTGCAACAAGTGTCCACTCTAGCCCAGTATGGGAGTCAGATGGATGACTGCTGGCTACAAGTCTAGAGACTAACTCATCAGCTCATTTTGGAGATGAAAGGCATAAGGACAGATGCGGGACACCATTTTATGAGTAGACCTAAGCAGAGAGGATTCTGAATCCAAACGCAATGAGATCAGAGACTTACTCAAGTCAAGAAGAGCTCATTGAACAATGAGGCAAAACTCTGTCCTAGACAGTGCAGGGTGTGTAAGGGAGAAGCCCTTCAAATGAAGGAGTTTAAAATCCAATGGACAAGATAAATCCATGGTTATCTCCTCGAATGGGAAAATAAGAAATGCTGCAAGAAAATCATGCATGATGTCCCATGAGGTTTCCATCCCATGAGAAAAGGGATGGCTCTAGTGAGGAGGAAGTAAAAACTTTATGAAGAAAGCTGATGAACTGTCTGAGAATGGACCAACCAGCTGTAATGTTAAGGACATAAAATCTGCATCTTATCCATTCAGAGACCTCAGAAGTTCTTTGACAAAGTACTATGCAAACAAGATGGCTGGCAGTATTGCTACATTTGAATGATACTTCCCTATTTAGAGAGCACATGGACTCAGAGAGGAAGATGGGCACAGATTGAATAAGGTGCTCCATGTCAACCCTAAGTTCTTAAGTGACTTAATTCTTCCAAAGTCTAAAACCTGAGTGACTAATTTTGGAAACTAGAATCCATGACATCCAGTGGTGAGCAGCTTGCTAGTTATATGAGTCCATCCTGGTTTTTTTTTGGCAACTAAATAAAAACTCTCTTATACTTCAAAAAAGTTGAGATATATATTATATATTCAAGGGCTAGACTTTGGTAATTTCTGTCCTTTACTCACAGTTCAAATTTCAGAAGCAGCAATAAGAGAGATGAACATTCCCTACCTTCAAATACTAAAAACAACAATCTCATTTGTCTTGCTCTTCTCGAGCTTGTTCTTGTCTTGTGCTAAAAAGTATCCATTTCTCCCACAAACTAGCCTTCACAGGACAACTACCAATTATCCTGGTGGCTGTCTTTCTCAGTGCCGTCTCAAATCCCAAGAAGAATCCCAGGAATCAAATACCTACTGAGAATTAAGATTGCACAGCCGAGATCAAACCTAACACTTGCTCCACAGGACACTGCACATCATGGAAGACAACCCTCATCACAGAACATTTGCGTTCTGAAGAAAACAAGACCGACACTCCTTGAGAAAGCCTTTCTTTTAATTCCTGGTAAATCACTGCACATCTGCCAAAAATCATTCTGATTAAAATCTTTATAATTTTCCTCCAAGAGTTGAAGGTTTCTGAATGCTACTTGACACCTCTAGAATCTATTTTCCCCTTCCTCCTTAGAGCTTAGGATTTGAGCCCGGCTACGAGATGAGGTCGCAGGACTTTGTTGCATAAAATGAGGACAGTCAACATCACTTGTTTAAAAGACAGGCTTGTCTTCCATGTCTTTTCTTTATCTTTTCTCACCAGCTGGGAGATGGCAACAACTAGACACAGAGATTAAAGCTGCTGAATAACCTGTTGGGGTGGAGCCCCTGACCATGCTCTGCCATCGGTGGAGAGAGAAAAACTGCTTCTGATCTGCAGCTGCTATGCACTGTGGAAGTCACTGGAAATCTGAGTCTCTTCATACTCTAAATAACACAGTAATAATCAAGACGAGGAGTGCTTTAGCAGCCTGCTGGTGTAAATAAAAGTAAATCCGAAGCAATCCAAAGCAAATCAAATTGCCAACCTCATAGGAAAGAGCAGAAATAAGAGTTCAAAAGGCATCTACCCTGCTAGCAGAGAGATCAGCAGAAGACTGTGGGTGATGGCATGGACCCAGAATGTGGGCTTAAGTGCCCATTACCGGCTGGTGGTGCTTCTACTTGTCAGTCAGACCTATGTGGATGGAAAAGTACTTGAGATACGCACAAAATGCAGGGGAGGCGAAGTGGGCTGAGAACTCTCTGCCCCACACGGGAAGCTAAGGAATCAGGTTGATGCCTCTAAGCCACAATCCAGAAGCAAAAGATCTCTCTGGAGATTGTGGCAAAACTGTCATCTTGGACCTTTAAATTGTAAAGTAGTCAGGTGCCCTGAAGTCAGACCCCAATGCTGTGTGTGCCAGAGTATAAATTTAAAAATTTCCTCTTTTTTATGTCTAAACCATATACATCTGTGAATGTTAGGCAACTATTTAAAAATTCATGATTAGCTCTGTCTTTTTTAAAAGCAGAATTTGGTTAAACGCAAAGCACAGGAAGTATGGCCGCAGGACACTGCCTGGGGGCACCACAAGATGACCACACAGGGCTCCGCATATTTCTTGTGGGGCAGGCCAGCTTCAGACACACGTGTCCAAACAGCCCTGCATGTGAGCCAGGTCTGCAAAGCCAAGAGTGAACCTTTGAAATGCCCTTTTTCCTCAAAGACATTATTTTTTCTCAAAGGCACCATTTCTCTGATCTCCTTGAGCTGACATCTGCACAGGCAAAAACAGCTTCTCTCCTCTGAAATGTTTCTTTTATAAAATGTGCATTTCTTTTATCTGCAGGAGCCAAGTCAACCATCATTAAGTCAAATTCAAATATTACTAAGTATCATTAAATAGCCATCTGGGTACCTTCAGAAATGGATCAGGTCATGCTCTTCTCTACAGAGTATCTTTCAAATACAAAAGTAGCATTGGGTCTTTAGATCCTTTGGTGAATGGGATTGGGGAGCAAAAAGGGGGATGGCTCTTATAGCTGTGTCCTTCGAGATGGTTGCTATTACAACCCAGGAAAACTGCCCTGCAGTTTGGGGTCCCCTGTGCAGTCTGGAAGCAGGTTGAATCCTGCAGATCTGGGTCCTGCAGATCTGGAGAAGCAGCCTTCCAGGAAACAGGCCTCTCTTTAGGGGAACCTGGATACATCCCGACCACCAGCCCTGGTGAGTGGGGATCAAGAATGGCAGTGGGTATTCTCTTCCCTTGTGGGTCATTCTAGCCTCCACCTGTGTGCAGAGTTTAATCGAGGGAAAAGTAGGTGGGGTTTGGCAAGAGAAGAAACTAGAAGGCCTCCCAAACCTCTGTGCTTAGATGACTGCTTTTCCTTTTCCTGTAAAAAACATCCCCAGAAAATCCTGATAAGGAAAAACTAGCCTCTGTTTAAAAAAAAAAAAAAAAAAAAAAATTGGCTACTGGCCAGAAATGGAAATTTTGATGGTAAGTGAAAATTACAGAAGAAATGAAAGTGAAAAATAAAGAAGGTTAAGGTTTGTTCTTCAAATATACTATCTTTCATTTCCCAAATTTGATCCTGATACTCAGAATGGGATATAATCATGGACTCGAACTTCTCAAAGTATCTTAGAAGATTAGAAGTCAATGGGGGCCTTCCAAAACAGATAAGTGGATCAGAAAATTGTGGTATATCTACACAAAGGAGTATTATTCATCAATCAAAAAAGACAAGTTTGATGCAGCTATGATAATATAGATGGACTTAGAAGGAATCATGCTAGCAGAAATAAGCCAGAAAGATAAATACTGGATGATCTCACCTGTACGTGGGAAAACAAACAAACAAAAGGACAAGGGAAATTCAAAACTGTTAGTACAATGAAAGCATAGAGCAAGAGAGGAGGAGGGATGGGCACATGATATTACAAAGATGGTTCACAGGTGATAAGGTGGGAGAACCTCAGGGTAGATGAAGATGTAAAAAATACATATATGTGCAGTTAATTTGAAAAAATAAAATTATATTTTATTATAAAATATATAATTTTATAAAATTTAGATTATAAAATATATCATTTTATAAAGACGGAGAAGTCAGCAGGGCCTTGGCACCAAGCCCCTGTGCAGTATCAGTCCTGTCCTGTCCTATCCCAGTTTGTTAGGCTTACACTCTCAAGGGGAGCAGAGATGGGCCATTCAGCGTGCTGTGTGCTCCAAGGACAAGGGTAGGTGGGTTGGTTTTAGCAGAGGCCTGAGGTGCGCTCGTGGCCTGGAAAGGACCTGTGCAGCAACCCTTCTGAGAACTGACTGGGCCTGCTGGGCACTGGACACAGGTTCGGGTACGAAGGAACCTATAAGCATAGCTCAGCACAGGAGTATTGGCAAGAGCAGGGGACAGAGCACAGCATCAGGTGAGGAGGGCAGGACCCCGGAATATGGGCTAATTTGGGGTTTATGGGCAGCAACCAAGCCCTGGACACTTAGCAGGTTCGAACAGCAGGAACCTGGGGTCAGGTATCAAGGCAGAGGGGTAACTACCGCTGAGGAAAACACGCGGGACTCCTGGGGCGTAGGAGTGAGGCGAGAATCCAGAGTGGGCAGGGTCTCTGCTTGGAGCCCCCAGTGCTCAGTCAAGAGAGGTCTGAAGAACTGGGGGTCTGGGAACCAGTCGAGAGAAGGAAAGGGCAATGAGGAGTGAGTGAGGAGAATAGCAGGTAGGACAGGGGGCAGCTCCAAGGACCTGTCACGCCAAGAATCTGTCAATGGCCAACAGCTGGGGGCCTTTGTGAAATGTCTCTTATTCTGCTTGAATGTACTTGTCAACTTCACTCTTGGACAGAAACATCTGGGTTTAGGAAGCTTAAATAAGGGAGTGGATTGACCTTAGCATAGAAGAGGAAGATGAAGCTCCTCATCTCAGAGGGATCTGCAGCATCTGTCTGAAGGACTAACCCCATCCTCTCCCCAGGTTTAGGGTTCTCCTGGGGAATAATGATCTCTCAGTGTCCTCAATGGGCCAGTTGTGGGGTGTGGCCCTCTAGGGAGCACCCTATCTGTCTTTGTCAGGGTGTCTCCTTCCTCTAGGGTTCCAGGCACCAGGGATCCTGGCAGAATGCACTGAGCAAGAGTCAACTGACCTGAGCATCATCCAGCACCGACACTACTGCCCTCACTCCCCAGCTTCTAGGATGTCCTAGCAGTTGTGCTGGACTGGAAAGGAAGTGTACTACAGGGAAGGGAAAATTAGGAACCGCTGATTTCTGCTATTTGAGCATCACTGCTACAGCCCTCCAAGCTGACCAACATCTCAGAATCCACATCGTATCTTCTGCTTTGGCACCCCTGAGGCTCTACACCCCCGAGGGCAGAGCCTACATGCCTCTGGAACAGGGTGATGATGAAGGAAGGTAGTGGGGTAGAGAGGATAGTACGGTTATGGGTTTATGCCCAGGGCCAAGTCATAAGCATAGACACCTGCATGATGATGGGGAGGCACAGCCATGCAGCTGTCTGTGTGCAAATATCTGCTCTTCCAAAATGCTCAGGGATGACAAGGAAGCTGATGATGAGTGTGGTATTAGGTGGGATAAGACCAGGAGGGTGAAAGAGAAGAGATCACATCTAACAGATGTTTATGACTGGAGCCTTGAGAGGCTGACAAGGCTTTAAATACTCAGATACTGCAATGTTTATTTTGACAGGATGATACCAATTCTGAATTGCAGTTCTAAGGGCAGTGGAACGGTTCTAAGTGACTCCGCTGGCTGCTGGGCATTTTCACTCAGAAAGTCATCATCCCAGAGAAGGGAAGACAGCATTAGTGCTAAATGTTTAATGCTATTGTTCATACATTAGTTTTAGGTTCAATCTAGGATGTAGTTATACCTAATTTTATTACATAAAATGATGGCTGAGATGTATTCTTTCTGGTCTTGCCTTTCTACCAGGAAGAGCTTGATTTCAGATTTGTGGGTGGGTCCTAGAGAGTTGTTCACTCAATATCCCACCTGCACAACACGAATCTATTTGCTGTAGTTCCACCCAGGGAGAGGGACCCAGAGGGTGGTGGGTCTGATGGCAGTGAATGGGATCCTCTGATAGGGTCCTGGGGAAAGATCAGCACAAAGGGCCAGAAGGGAGAACCAGAGAGCTGGGGGCATTATGAGCCAGTCCATTTGGCGTGGGTCTGGGGCAGGCATGGCAGATGTAGGGGGAAAGGCTTGGTGGAATTGTTGGGGGGGGGGGTCAGGTTGTAGAAAACCCAGAAGTCAGAAGTTTGACAGAAATAATGGCACATTCTGGGCTTTATGGATTCTTCAAGACCAGATTGTGTTTGAGAGTTTCTGATAGTGATGCTAGGGTGCACAGACGGAGAGGTGCTCCTCAGAAACCAGCATTCCCTTCTTCCCAAGTATTGGCAGCAACACCAAATTTCATCCTGTCATCAGAAGAGCCCAGAGGATCCCACTCCTCAAGTCCAGCTCCCATTTCCTCAGTCTGATCAACAGTCCAGTCTATTCTCATGTTATCAAAAGAACCCTGTGTTTTGCCCTGTAACTGCTCCTGAAACTCTCCCCCTTCGCATGACTCACCCATAGCGGTGGCGACCCACATCACGAATGAGCCTCTCGGAGAGGTAGGCGCCAATCCGATCTAGTTTTTCTGGAGCTGACAGGGCATAGAAGGTGAGCTTCTCCATGTTGGTCTTCACGAGGCCATCCTGTGAAAGACAGTCTGTTTGTCTCACTATGCCATAGGAGGCCAGGAGAGTAGGTCTAAAGGTAAATAATAATTCAATTTAATCAACATTGAGCAGGGTGCCTATTAAGTATGTGTCAGACAACATGTGGGTTTCAGGGATACAGAGATGATTAAAGCACAGCTCTTGCCTTCCAGGCACACATGCGCACACATAACAGTGCAGTATATGGGGACAGCACCCAACCTTTATGTAAGCTCCACCCCAAAAGTTCATTATCAAAGGGTTCCTCTGTGTACTCATCCAAGTGTACTCGCTATATATGAAAAGTGGGATCATGTGTGTGCGTGTAGATAGGATGGGTGTACATACATGTGTGTACACTTGAATGTATCTGTGGGTGGACATATGGATGGACATACATGAATGTGTATGTGCATGTGCATATGTTTATAAATGAATGACAAGGCTTCATGGGAAATGACTCAACTAAAAAGAGCTGGATAGCCAACATTAACACATAAACAGGAAGAAGGCAGCTGTGTAGCTCTTAGGGAATTCTCCAGAGATTGCTGGAAATGTGAACCTTTCAACTGCCCATCAAGAAGTCCTTGATTCCCAAAGAGCAAGTCAAGCACATCAGCTCCCTGTCACATGACCTGAAATTACAGTGAGGCCTGAAGGAGCGGTGCCAGCTCAGAAACAAGAAGCTGGACCTCCTGCATGCACACCAGACACCTGGCTGGAACTGGAGGGTGCCGTGGAGCAGACCTGAGCCAGCTCCCAAGAAATGCCCACAATAGAAGCAGGGAAATACTATCAAGGAGTCAGCAGCAAATAGAACCATCACCCAGAGAGATGTGAATGAGGGTGGTTCAGCTTACAGCAATGGCCAGCAGCACACCAAGGAAAACTTCTAGAGCCTTCTGTGAGTCTTGATGTCAGAGAGATCCAAATCTCTTTGGTCTTCAGGCCCCTGCTGGCCTCACGCCACTAACAGGCTTGATTTGAGGGGGCCCAGCAGCAAAGACCCCGAGAGGCCTGCCTCCCCACGAGGCACGCAGAGCCTGGGTGTTGAGAGGCCTGGGCCCCTGTGATGTGACTCACCTCCGGATCCTCAGGGAAGATGTTGTCTACCAGCCTTTTGTACCTGGGGCGGAGGGCGCCACAGCAGCCACACACACCTGGAAGGATAACAGCAAGAGCTCATGAGCAGAGCCTCCCAATCAGGATGAGATCAGGAACTGGGCCGAGGAGGTTTGTAAGGAACCAAACCCAGGCTGAAAACAAAAAGGCCCTCACGTGCAGTGCCAGGGCCTCTTCCTTCCAGGGCTGGCATCTCCCACAGCTTCTGATCCCACACTCCTGGCCTCTGCCACCCACACTTTGAGTCTCTGCTTGGGGGGTCAGGCAGCCTTGGCAGAGATGGGAGATACCATCACTGGCTCAGAGGAGTCCTTTGAGGGGTGAGGCTTTAGGGTAGACCTGGCATAAAGGCATAAAGGACAGGTGCTGCCCCCACCTATCCCACTGCTGTGTGGACACACACAGGCACACACAAGCATGCACGCACATGCATACTCTGGGCAGGACTATGAAACTGCCTGGGTAGCCCAGGAAGCTTCTCTAGGGTCCCAGAGGTGGGACAACTTGAAGGAACGTTGTTCTTCCACCCCACCCCTCGTATGCTCCCCTCTTCTTGAGAGCTTGTTTGGAGGTCCTAGCAGGGGAAAGCAGCTGCTCATGTACCCTTGACTAAAGAATGGTCAGCTCTATTCCTCTATGACTGAGCATGCAGCTTCAGGAGGAACACACATAGAGCAGTGATGGAGGAAGGGGACACCCGTCTAACCAGGCAGATCAGCCAATTCAACCCTGGCAATCAATGGGGTGACAGATGTCGCAACCAGATCGCCCTCCTATCCTGCTTCCCTCTTCTTCAGGCTGCTCAGTAATCTTCTCTTCCATCCTCTCCCCTGGAGCCAGTTCCATTATAGAATGCTACATGAATCTATGATAAATTAACATTACCATTCATTATTAATATCTGAAGATGCATTTTAATGCAGTGTGACCATGGTGTTAGGGCCAGGACAAAGGGGCCAGCCACCCCCACTTCCAGGGAGACAGCTCTCACCAGTCTGGGGCAAGAGAAAAAAAGCAGCCTGGGCATGGTGGCGTGTGCCTTTAATTGCAGCCTACGAAGAGAGACTGGGACTGGGAATCATTTGAGTCCATGGGTTTGAGACCTGCCCGGGGCAACATAGCAAGATCTAGTCTTAAAAAAATAGCTGAGCGTGGTGGTGCACGCCTATAATCCCAGCTACCTGGGAAGCTGAGGCAGGGGATTGCTTGAGTCTATGGTACCCTGGGCAACATGAGCTTGTGGTTCCCTGGGGCAAAAATAGCGAGACCTACTCTGAAAAAAAAAAAAAAAAGAAAAAAAGAAGATAAAGGACAATGCACTGTGATTTTCAAAAGCCCCTTTACTCTATTTAGAAGATGGAGATGACCTTCTTTGCCTCTTGGGGCTTATAAAATGATGGTGTTAGGAAATAAAGACTGAATTTTAAGTCTTCCTACTATTTTCAATTGATGAGGGAAATTTTTAAAAAGTCAAGAACTTACTCTTCTCCTACCTCCCTCCCCCCCCGCAGGGACCTCTGTTCCACATGCCAGGTCTACATTCTCTGCATGGAGGGAGGGTGGCAAGGACCAGCCTGGGTGTGTCCTCCTCTCCTCCAGCAACCAGTCCGCCATCCTACCAATTAACACTCAACTCTGCTTGTTCAAAATGCTCTTGTGGGAATGCAAATATGCTCCAAGGATCAAGCCCAAGAGTCCTTCAGAAAAGAATGAATGACTCTAGTGAGTGTTAGCTGAATCACATCCCACGTAAATGGAGAAAATCAGCTCCTTGGCAGCTGTGATCAAAGGTGCTGTGTGTGTGTGTATTCATACACAAAGGAGCAGTGGTTTAGGCTCTGGAGGTGATTTGGGTGGATGGGGGTGTACTTGGGGAAACCAAGGAGGACCCCAAGGAGGACAGAGTGGCAGACAACCAGCTGGTGACACCCATCCCCCTGCAGAGGCCTGGATATGTAACCCCAGAATTCTCAGACTATGAGAGAACTAGCTCCTAGTTGCAAAACCCAGGTGCATTGGGTTCAGCTGGGCTGAGCTGGCATCTCCATCTTCCTATGTCTCCCTGCCCTGCCTGGGAAGAGTACCCCATACTCTCTGGCTGGGTCAAAGCTGAAAGCACATCAAATTCTCTCAGGTGACAAATTGAAGAGCAGCTCAGAAACAATAAGCTGGACCAGGGGCCCTTGGGCTCTGGTGCCAAGGGGCTGCAGAGGGAACCCTAGGAAGCTTCCAACCAGAATCAGATGAATTCAAAGCAGGACCAAGGTAGCCAAGGAGAAAAGCAAAGAACAAAAGACATTAAAAAGAAATCGGAAATAGTTATTTCTCAGAGATTAAGTGGTGCATTTTAATATATCTTTCTAATCTTGCTCTGTTGGTATTTATTATCAATGTTAATACATGGAGCATGGTGGTGTTTAACTATGGCTGTGTGCCTGTAAAGGAACCTTCCTAATTCCGAGTCACTTTATTTCTGAAAGAGAAATGTCCACACCAAGGTTCCCTCTCTCTCTCCAGAGAGAGGTGGCTCCAACCACAGGAAGCAGAAGGTAAAGTTATAAAAGATCCGCTTCTGTCTCTGGGTCCTGTCTTAGCTGATATATTTACACCTGTGGTGAGGAAAAAGTGACATGCTCAATCTCACTCCTGTGTGGCTGCTCTGGTTATGAAAAATCTCATCACTAGGGATGAAAAGAGTCCCAAGATGAGATTTCAGTGATTTCCTCCAATTTAAAAATTCTTATTAAGAGTCACTGAACTTACTTCAGCAGCCCTGACCTCCCCCCCCCCCCCGCCTCTGCCATCTGTCAAGGCTCATTCTACCCCCATTACAGGGGCCTCCTTGGATCTCACACTTAATATTCCCCACCTGGAACATTCTTCTCTGTACCCTCCAGGCTCCTCTGTTGATCTCCCTCAGGTCTCAGCCAGAATACCACTGACTGGGAGAACTTCGCCCTTCACTTCCTGTCCCTGATTTATTCTTTTTCATGACACTTATCACCACCTCACACACCTGGGCCCTTCTCTGTCTTCCTGGATTGCAGTTAAGCTCCTTCAGAGAGTGCTGCCCCAGAGCCTGGACAGGGCCTACCTTTAGAGGGAAGGGACTCATACGTATTTGCTGACTGAAGAACAAAGGTGTGAACAGAACAGCAATCACAAATGTCAAAGTCATCAGGGATGATAACACATTTAGGAAAAGCTCTGGGGTATTGAAAAGGTTACGCTCAGTAAGCCTCTGGGCTGCTGCTCCAGTCCCAGAGTCCTAGCTGGTCCATCACCTGTGGCTCTCGAGGTGCAGCAGGGGGCTTTGGGTGCCCACAGCCAGGGGTCAGGGTTGCTTCTGCCCTCTTCCTGCCATGTGCTGCGCTTTCCACCTCCACTTGGCCTGATTCCATCCTGGTCCTGCATGTTGGTCCTGGATGGGCCTGTGGACTCTATCCTGAGCCCTGTCAGAATATCTCATGGGCTCTGAAGCGGGTAGGTGGTCCTGGTGACCTGCCAGGGTGAGAAGAGCTGTCCCAGCTCACCCTGCTGGCACATGAGGGCAGACCTCAGCTGCTGACAGCTCCCCTGGACTCATACCTCTCACCTGGTCTGTCTGCAGCAACTGTCCCCACATCTCCTATGCATTGCAGCCTGTTTCTCCTTTACTCTGCTTGCTTGCTCCCATTTCTGCAGACCATCTGTCTCTATTGGAGCTACATTACCTACGGTGACTGTTGGTCTGAAACAGAAAATTTCAAGCGAGAATAGCCACATGTTGTTTTTCAAGATGTGGATTACTTCTTCCAATTCCCCACACCAAACCAGCATCATCTGCCAGGCTCCCTGAGATCCCACAATGGCTCCCTGAGATCTCTTGCGCTCCTCCACTGCTGCCCCAGCTGATCTTTGCTATCCCAAAGCTACAAGTAAACTAGCTACTCTGTGCTAGGCACCAAGCCAATCACTCTGCAAATATTTCATGTAACACTTGCAACAATGCACTAAGGTATGTACTGTTATTATCTGACAGATAAAGAAGCAGGACTGGAGAGGTCACTGCCCTGAGGCCTCGCCCAAGGTCACACAGTTTGTGCCTTGCTGCGCCAAGGCTCCCTTAACGCTCCCATCACACCCCCAAAACATCCTTAAGCATCTCTCATGTTCGCCCTGCACTCCTCTTTGCCACAGTTGCTGTGCCAGGCGCCCCACTGACTTCGGGTAGCAATCCTCCTGGTTGTGCTCAGCAGACTCCTTGCTCTAGGTCACTCTGTGTGTGGTTTCACTGCACAGCTTTCCTGGCCTTCGTCTGCTTCACAGTCAAGCAGTTGGTGTCTTATCACAACATCCAAAGCCAACCCATTCGACTGAGTCTTCAACCAGATGCCCTGTAAAAGTTGGGGCTGCTCTGTCTTTATGTCTGTGAAAAGGAGCCTCCTGTCTGCATCTTCAGGAGCAGCTCTTGCCCAGCAGCTGGAGGCTATATCAGAATTCAGCTGTCCAGAAGGGTGGGGGAGCCTCAAGGAAAGCATACTGGGCTAGGAGGGGGCGGGGTGGGTCTAGGCCTCCAAGCCCCGGAGAAGGGACAGAAAGGAGCCCGAGCCTCTGACCTACAGGCCTGAAATGGTCATCACACTGAGTGGGGATGGGGAGGCTGGCAGATGCTCACACCTGCTGAATTCTTGGAAGCCCTGCAGCAGTCATATCATCCCCCCACCCCTGTCAAATGCTAGGCATTACCTTCTCCCAGCTTCTGTATATCCTTTGCCCTGTAGGATCTTATAGTCTTCTGCTACTGTTGGCTCAGACTAAGCTATTTTAGTGACTCCTATTTTCTTCTCCCCAGATAAGCTGCCTGTCCTCCAGGTCTCACTCTCAGCTGACCTTGGCGTGGCACCCCAGCTCAGCAGGACTAGAAGGCAGGCAGGATGCCTTTGATCAGCATGAGACCCAAGGAAATGGCCTCCGCTCCGAGCACTGGGCTTCCTTTCTATAAACATTAGTGCCATTATTCCCAGTTACCAAGAAAAAAGCCTTTTTGCTCAAAATAGTTCATATATATTTTTTTTAATTTTGAGACTAGGCTTTGCTATTTTTTGCCTGTGGAACCACAGGCTACGTTGCCTAGAGTACCCCGGACTCAAGCAATCCCCAGCCTCAGCTTCCCAGGTAGCTGGGATTACAGGGGCATGGCACCATGCCCAGCTATTTTTTTGGGACTAGGTCTTGCTACGGGCCCCAGGCGGGACTCGAACCGCGATCCCTGGCCCTGGCTGTGGCTTCCTAAGGCTGCCACTTACAGTCATGCGCCACCCTGCCCGGCCCATATTTATTTTCTTAGTTTTACAAAACCTAGTAAAGGTAAGGGCTGTGCTTGATCATCCCTACCAAAGCAAAGTAATTCTTTTGAAACAATTTACAATACAATTTAACTCAGGGTTAATGGCACAGACACACTTCCAGATGAATTGCAGGAAACAGAACAAAGTTCAGAGAGAGGGAGCGGGAGGTTGGTCCCAATTGCCTCCCGGTGAGGGTCAGGCCTTTTGTCCACTGCTGTTCACCAAAGCTGGTTGCTGGCACAGTCCTTGATAGGTAGGGAAGGCAAGAGGAAGAAGTCTACATACAGGTCTGGGGCTCTGTGAGCTGTGGGAGAAGGTGGTTACTGAGGTGTGGTGGCAGTCATGGGAGGAAATCAAGATCCTTGATCCTGCAGCCCACTGACAGGGTAACATAACCAGTGACAAGTGGAAACCCAGAGTGAATCAGAAGTGACGTGGGACCCTGTGGAGCCCTCTGGAGTTAAAATTGGGGTGTTTGTGCTATGAGTGGAGCCTACTAACCCCACAATCTTGCTGGAACCCCACTGCTACTCACCATGAGCACAGAAACTGGATGTTGTTAGGCCCCAACCTTAGTATCATAGATGGTAATGTGTGAGGACCAGGCAGGTCTGTAGCCCTGGGATGGAGGTTCCCCTTGGGGATACAGGTGACTTTAGGTGGCTTCATGGACATGTTTGGGATGATGAAGGACATGACCAGAACGTGGAGCATGACAGCTGGAGGCAACCTGCAGACCTTTTTCCTTCTGTACTGCCATCTCCTGCTGGTGCCCCTATGGTCTCCCTCCAGCCACCAGAGGCACACTCAGTACCAGGGGCTCCAGGGATGGGAGACAGTGAACTAGAGCAGGTGTTTCTTGGGCATCACACTGGAACTGGGCTCACATCCTCCAGCACTCCTCAAACCCCACCTGGGAGTCAGGGGGGTGGCAGGACTGTCCCAGTCTGGATGAGCAGCACGGCTGCAGCGCTTGACCTTGGGAGACATCAGAGTCTGGCAGAAGGGCCCTGCTCTCTGGAATTTCACTGGCACTAGATGTAGACATGAAGAACACAGGGACCGAGCCGGGCAGGGTGGCGCATGCCTGTAAGTAGCAGGGTAGGAAGCTGCAGCCAGAAATGGGGATCATGGTTTGAATCCCACTGGGGGCACGTAGCAAGACCTAGTCCCCAAAAAATAGCTGGACATGGTGGCACGCACCTGTAATCCCTGCTATCCCAGAAGCTGAGGCTGGGGATTGCTTGAGTCTGTGGTACCCCGGGCAATGTGAGCCTGCGGTTCCACTGGCAAAAACAGTGAGACCTAGTCTCAAACAAACAAACAAAAAACCTCCAAAAAAAACAAGGGCCTTCCCAGCTGGTCATGCAGGTATGTGAGCTCTGGGTTGTGACTGGTGAGGACTTGGGTCTTCTCTTGCACAGGCAGGAAGGCTGAGAAATCATGCTCTGAAAGAACTTTTTCTGCTACAACAGCCACTTTCAGCTGAATATTAAATTAGTAGGCAATCTGGCCCTCACTGCTTCCTAAGGATTTCAGGGAGACCCTTTCACTGATTCCTTTACCTTGCTTTCCTTCTGTAACCCCTTACTACAATGACACCACTTCTGTTTCTGCTCCATCTTTAAGCTGCCTCATCTTCTCCATCTACCCCGTTTACCATTTACTCCATTCACCCCATTTGGGGAGAGCACTGGGCTTAGGGGACCGCTGCCTTCCCTCAGCTACCCTTAGTCCATGTCCTCTGACTCCTGCAGGGCTGTGTTTGAGGGAGAGATCTGGTTCCCATTTTCTCCCTTTCATACCTACATATCACAAAACCCTCCCTAAGCTCTTATGTGCTTTTACTTTTTTTAGTTGTGCAACTTGTAAGCAGGTGTGTATGGAATAAAGGAGAATGGGGTGGAGGGGAAGAAAAATAAATTCTGCCATCATTGAACTCACTCTCAAGTTGGGGACATAAGATACACACCTTTAAAGTTGATGATGTATTACAATGAGACTAGGGAGTTCCTAAACTAAAGACATTTTCTAGGAGTTTGATAAGTCCAGGAAGACTTACTGGAAGAGGAAAAACCTTCCTGGCTCTCAAGGGGTGAAGGAGAGATGGTAAGTACTGGTAAATCCATAAAGGAAAAAAAATCAGTAACATTTTAAAAGGAAAAAAAATTAAAAAACCAAAAAGTTCCCATTTTTCTTCTTCTTCCCCTTTTCCCTTTCTTCTGATTGTACAAGAAATGCAAGTTCATGTGCATATGAAGGAACAAGGAAAAATACAGGAGTAAAAAATGAGTATAAATATCTCTTAACATCACATCATTCATGCTTAACTATTAATATTTTATTTAGTGTTCTGTTTATGTTCATACAGTATAGTGCTAAAATCTATTTTCTTTCTTATATTGTGAGCATCTACCTTCCTTCTTCAAAATACCACTTTACTGGCTACTTATTACTCCATCTTTTGATCAGACCTGTATTTATTTAATCATTTCCCACTATTTCTAATTTCTCATTATCCTGAGTGATGTGGCAATTTGCTCTTGGTAATCAAAGCCAGGAATGGTTTGGTTTTATCATTGATAAGAAATCAAATGGCAGCAGGTGGCTGCAGAGTTCAAAAACCTGCAGATCCAGGACCTATTGCTCATGGCCGAAGGAAGAGCAGAGATGGAACAGACCAATAGGAAGTGTCAATGAAACCCAGCATGGGGAAGGAGACTGTGTTTCCAGACAGATTTTATTGGGCGTAGAATTAAGCAGTGGCTGTGTTCTCTCTGGGGTATGGGCCAGATCTGCCTGATTTCACAAGCCAGAAACTGTCAGGAGTTTGACCTTCCTGATCTCCTTGCATCGCCCACATGCTCACTGTTTTTGGCCAATATCGCTTAATCTGATTGCTACCTTAAGTGAGGACAGGGATTTAAAAAGAGAGAAATGTGTTCAATTGATTTGATGTCAGAGTTTCAATTCATCACTAACTGCAAGCTTCCCAGGGTTTTCATATCACTCTTTAAGCATATCACTCTTTCATATCATTCTATTATATATATGTATATATATATATAAAATATAAAAATACACAATGTTTTTCTATTTCTTATTTCTTGGAACAAGGACTAACATGAAAGAAATGTACCCCAGTTACTTCTAGGAGTCAGTCTGGCTTCCCACCCCAAAGTGCACTTCTCACAAGCTGTGCTAATTAGGCCAAGTATTCGAGCTGTCTATAACTCAAGATGATTATCTGCAAAATGGGAATTACAGGGCCTACCTCATAGAGTTGTGGTGAAGACTGGATAAGTTAACCCAGTGACGTTCTTAGACTGTTCCTAGCATGTAATAAGCCTTCAAAAACTATCACCATCATTAGTATTATCAAACTGTCATTAAAACCTTTTTTCCAGCTTAGGAAGCTGAAAAGAAGAAAATGGCCTTTTAAGAGCAAGAATGGCCCTTAAAGTCTTTCATTTACTTAGAGTATAAAGCACAAGCAGCTGTTAAGAAATCTGAACCCAAAGCACATAGAAGACACATACATCACTTCTCAGATGCCCAAGAACAAAGTTTCCAGGGGACACTGGGACACACTGTCACACACTGGGACACACTGTCAAGACCACCGACAGCAGCTGTGATTTCGAGTGTGTGCCATGTGTTTCACCTGTACATGTAATTTTACAAAATAGCTATGAACTTGAGACATATATCCTCGTTTTATAGATGCCAGCAAACCCAGGCTCTTACTCAATATGTTGACATGTAGAAATTAAAGAGCTGAGGTCACTGCCCTCAAATACCTTACCCTGTTGGTCGGTGAAAAATAGAAACAAAGATATATTCAACAGGAACATGGAACATATAATCAGGACCAGACTAATTAAATGTTACACATGCACACGGCAAGACTGCTGAGATGGGATGGGGAAATGTAAGCGGAGACTAATTTTGAACATTATTAAAAGAGAAGGTTTCCACTGAATGGTGAGAGAGGGTTTATCATATAGCAAGAGTATGGAAAGAAAACACCGATGTTTTCTGAGTATATTAAGTGCCAAACTAAAGGCTTTCATGTTCAAAAGATATGCCATGAGGTTAGCACTGTCACTTTTCAGATGAGAAAACCAAAGCTCAGAGAAGTTATCTAATTTGCCCAAGATCACACAGAGACAGGAGTAGAGCTACAGAGATCCTTTGACTTTAGCATAATGGTGTGTATAAATATTTGAAATAAGAGTAAATAAGATAGAAGAAAAAAACTCGACTTTTTTTAAACTCAAGTTTTTTTTAAAAAAGGTAATTCCCAAGTTGGAATATAAAAAAGTTATGTCTAATGGATGATGAACTCTAAACCAACTATAGATTACACCAAGCTAATTTCCTGGTATTGATACTAAGTTGCAGTGATGCATATTGTTAGCACCAGGGGAGTCTGGGTGAAGGGCACCAGTCCTCCCTGCAACTACCTATGTGTTTGTATTTTAAAATAAGTAGGCTTTTTTTTTTTTTTGGTTGGCATATAATCGGAGACACTTTTTTTGAATGGTAGCGGTAACTATCAGAGGGGACTGTCATTTCTGGAGTGTGGGAGGAGTGCCAGGTCAAGTCAGAACCCCTCACTCACCCCGTGAGCAATCAATCAGGCAGCCCCCACAAAATTGGCTGCCAGGTTTGCCAACACAGATACTGAGCAGTTGGTATAGGTCCCCACTATGCCTTTCGTCTACCTGGGGATAAGAAGTGTCAATGAAACAAGGCCTGGCATTCAGGGCTCTTCCAATCCAGTTGATTATCAAAGGTGCAATCAGCAAACAAAATGTGAGCTAGCCTGTCAGTTTTGTGTCTCAGTGGCTCAGAGAGCACCTCTCCTTAGGGTGGGTTAGTCAAGAAAGATCTCTCAGAATAGGTAAAGCTTTAAAGGATGTGAACCTGGTGGGCTTCCAGAGGAGGAGGAGTCCAGGTAAGAGAGATAGTTAAGATAAAGGGTAGATGTCCAAGTGGTTGAGGAAGTAAGTTTGCCTGCAACACCTTGTAGACAATGGTTACCTACCTTTCTGGGCAGAGTGGGCATTCAAAATAAAAACTGTTAAATAATATTCACACAAACAATTTTTAAAGAATGATCCTCAATGTTGTCGCCACCATAACATATACAGATTTGCATTTAAGGCAGAAGAAAGAACATGCTAGGAATTAAGGAAAATCAGAACGATGAGCTCTATGACCTTGAGGGGTCACAAGTCCTTTGTGGACTCCCTTGCCTGTGGTAGATGAGCAAAGCACCTTAACTCACAGATATTCCATGCGAGTGCTCTGCTCCTTCATAAGCATTTTTCCTGTTTCATAAGCATTTTTCTTATCACTGAAGTGTCATTACTCTCATTTTTAATGTGGCTTCCCATTCCAGTGAGGAGATCTATGATAATTTACTGAACTTTTTTCATATTATTCAACATTAATCTTATTTATACTTTCATGCTATTAAAAATAATGTTGGAATGAATGTGTGCCTATTAGGGTTTTTCCTCATTTTCTGAATTATCTCCTTAAGCTAGAGTTCCAGAAACGGAGTCCCCCAAAAAGGATGAATGTAAGAATCAGGAATTTGGGGTTTGCCTCTTCAGGGAGCTCAGGCTTTGCATTGTAGGGGAGGGGGAGTGATTTGAGTATCTGATGAAAAGGTGTGAGAGGGTGAGACAATCTACCAGGAAGACCAAGCAAGAGTAAAATGGCCAGTTGAATTTGAGTTCAGCAACAACAGCAGAAGGAAGGGCCATCAAGGAAAGGAATAGCAACAAAGTCATCAGAAAACAAGCAACAGGGTCAGTGGGAGAGCAAAACAGCAAAGAAGGGGGGCAGGTAGAAGAACCCCAAGTAAGCCACATGCCATGGATGACAGCATAGAGACGGTGACTAAAGTTCAAAGCTCTGAAACAGTGATAAGAGTGGGAATCTTCCACCCCCAGATGGTCAAACAGTCCCAGAAACTGGAATGAAAACTCACCCCACTCGTGTGGAATGACAGTATTGATAATCTCACATCACCAGAGGGACGTGCATGGTGTGAGATCGGGCAGGAGTAAGCAGGTGAACTGGGGCCAGAAGTGGAAAATTGAACAGTAAAATCAATGCACTGAAAAGTTGATTAAAAATCTGGAGGAAAAACAACGGAGAGGGACTTCCAACATCGACAAATTTTTATTTTTTGATGTATGCTAATCACAGGTACAGGCTATACCATCCTCATGATGTTTGTGGATAAAGGAACTCTGGATGAAACTCAGCCAGCTGGTTGAAGTGCATTTGAACTCAAAATTTAAGTGCAATGTCATGGGTCATGACATGCAAAATTATCTGAAGATAAGGCAACAATGTTAAAATTCCTAAGATGGCATGTTTAATGAGAAAGATATACACTAAATCATATTTACAGGGAGGCCAATACTATGAAAATTATGATTAAATTAGAAGAGAGGATGTGGAGAAATGAAACAGGTTAACCTGCTGTGTATGAAACCATTGAATTTTCTCTTGATTTCATTTCTATTGATGCTATAGTGTCGATAAGCCTGATTAGTAGTGTCTGCTCCCCCTGAGCCTCTGCTCTCTTGCTTCCGCTTTCACACCTTTCGGCTTTCCTCAGCTCTTTGTGGACAATGGACTTGCATCCCTGCTCCTCCTCATTTAATGGTTGCTTGAGCCCTGCTGTTCACCACCTTCTTCCTCCAGGGCTGAATTTTTAAATTACCATCAGAGTCTGGTAGACACTGGGAAAATAATTGGTGTGGAACCTTTACTGATTTTTATTTCAGTGTTTTGACGTCAGGGGAGAAAGGCCTTGGGTGGAGATGCTCTGGTTGCCAGAAGTAGGCAAGGCCCCCACTTCCACTAGCTCTCAGTCGTTCCCAAGGCTGGGACCTCCTCACCCCGTTTAGAAAGTGACCCTGCACAAATCATACAATGAATCTTTAGTTTACTCTTTGCTCAACACCCAATATTCAAATGCTTTATTTTATTCTTTATGAGTTTTTATTTTTTTAGCTCAATACCAATATTCAAATGCTAGCAAATGGATGGGTGTTTGCCCCAGTTACCTTGTATTTGTGCCCCAAGAGGAACAGAATGGTCATGGTTTGGGGAAATCTAATTTAAAAATCAGGTACCAAGCATTCTGGATTCTACTCATGTCTGAACATCAAACTCAGCTCACAGATGAATGTTGTCTGTGTCTGTCATCTTCAAATTGTTATTAATGTCTCTGTATTTTCAGAGCTCATCACGGCCTGTTGGATAAGAACTAGGTTTCAGCTTCTCAGCGTGGGGTGAACAGAACATGACTGTCAGCTTTCTACCAAAAAAATAATAATAGTATCTCCTGATGAGGACTGAGACACAGGGGGCCAGTAAAGCTCAGCTGCCCTGACGTTGCACGCACCTCCAGCAGAAGCAAGGAATACAGTTGCCCTTCCTCCTCCAGGTTCAGAAACCCCATGCTCAGTACACAGGGAAGCAGGCACAGCTTGGGTGGAAACAACCTCCATGTCCATCATCAGGAGACCAACTAAATTAACCAGGGAACATTGATGGGATGAAGAGAGCTGAGCACCACCCTGGAGAACTCGCCAAAGAAGACTGTGGAACTCACATGACATGCCACCATTTACATGAAACGCTTGCCATTTGAGACAAGCAAAGTTGGCATGTATGTAAAAAAGGCTGTAAATACACAGGCAGACCTGAAGCATACACAGAACTGGGTTAGCCGTGGTTAACTCCAACATGGGGAATGGAGCTAGGGGGCCCATGGATAAAGGGGCAAGTAGTAACTACAGTAACCCCTGGTCACCGTGGTTATTAAAATTACATAAAATGGAAGATATAGTTTTTGGGAACACTAGCCACAGTTTTAAGTGTTCAATAGCCACAACTGGCTGATGGCTACCAGGCAGGATGGCACAGATACAGAACATTTGCGTCATCACAGAAAGTTCTCTTGGACAGTTGTTATTTGAATCCCCTCCTCCCACAAAAATGTTTTATGTATTATTCATTTAATGCAAAATAAATGTAATTTTTAATGTTTCTCTGATTTTGTCTTCTGGATAAGACACCTCACAAAATCAGGGGGGAATAATTCCAAATAATAATTTGGAATCTAAGATTTTAAAACATACACTAACACACATACACACACACACTGTTTTCTCTTGTTCAGCTCAGTTCTTACTGAAATTCTGACACAGAGGAGCTGAATCAAAACCAGGAAATCATTTTATTTATTCATGTGTGCACACATGCATGTCTGCAACACAAACTTGTCAGGATACATCACTTCCTGTCCCCTCAAAGTGAAAGCATGAGCGCCAACATCCATAACAAAAGGAAAACCTAGTGTCATTGAGTCAGAGAGGCAGGGAGCAGGACCTTCAGCGGTGCAGTGTCATTTCAGTGCAGAGCAAGGCAGTCCCAACAGAAATGAAATGCAGGAATAAACTGACAAAGAGGAGCAAGAGGGCATTCCAGGTAGTATGTATGGCATCAGTACAGCTCAGAGGAACCACATCCCAGGAATATTCCAAGAGCAATGGGCTGGCCAGTCTGTCCAGGGCCATGCTGGGAGGGGCCACGTAGTGAAATGATGGCTAGGAAGCCACAAAGAATGTGAGCACCGTGGAAGAGGAGGAAGACAAGACCCTGAGCCTAAGGGTAGAATGCACAGGGAGTCATACTGTGTCAGTGTGAAAGCTGGTGGTGGGGTTATTCAGTCTCCAGCCCACAGTGACATGGGGGAGAATGGAAAAAGAAGGTAAGAAAGAAAACAGAGATGGTGCCCTGAGACAAGCAATGACACGGGGGACCAGAGAAGAAAACCAGAGACAAGGAGCACTAAATATTACCCCCTCCTTCCCTCCTGAGCACAGGCAGAACTGACACTGAAGAGTGAGTGGAGGGGTTCCTTAGAGTCTCCCAGCATCCCCAGTGAGGGGTAGGGGTAACTTGCAATTGCAGAGGGAAGGACACAGAGGCAACCTGCTTTTTGTGGGGAGAGGTGAGTTTCAGGAAGTGAAAATGGTCAGGAGAGGGATAAATGGAGAAGGTGAAGGCCAAGGTAGGGCAGTCAGTCTCCACTCTGAGGTGACCCTGGAACCTCAAAGTGAGCAGGAGGAAAGAATAATCTCAGCTCCTGTGGGTGTTGGTTTAAGAAGCATCACAAAGTACTGTCAAGGCCATTTATTCAACAGCAATGGGGATATGTGCGGTCTGCCTCTGCCCAGGGCCTGGGATTCAAAGCCTGGAACCAGACGCTCTGAGGGACTTAGCCCTCCCTGGGGTGCAGAGCTGGGGACCAGTGGGCTTCCTTGAGTGCCATAAGCAATGCAGGCCCCAGGCCAGGAGTGAACCCCTGCGATGTCCTGTCACCTGTTTCTAGTGTGGCCTTAAGACCATGGACTTTCTGCGTTTTGCATCTCGTAGCTTTGACAACAGAATTACCTTTAACACCCACAACAACCCATTCTGTAATTTATTGGTGCTAGCTTTATAAATATTTTTTATCAGTATAAGAAGTGTGTTGGTTACATTTGTGGAAGGTAGCACTTTGTGGCTTTTTAAGCCTAGGAAATCCTCATAAATGGGAGCCAAGGGGGTGAGGGTGTACATAAGTAAACGTGGACGCTTATGTGTACAGCTCTCTGAAGGGGTTCTGAGCTCAACTGTGGGTACTTATCCACCTGAAATTTATCCATCTGAATACCTACTGCTTGGTCCATTGAGACATTCTTTTTTTATTTTTGTAAAGTACATGTGAACTACAGGGAATAAAAAGCTTTTGGAAAAAATTCCCTTCTCTCCCACCTCAAGTCGAAACCCAATTTTATTTACACTTATCCCAATGAGCTCTCAGCACAAAGCGTGAAACTACCACAGGAAAATAATGCCCTGTTAGAAATGTCACAGGCAGTTTGGCTGAAGTTCAGGGCGAGGAACTAAAAATCAGGACGTAGGATTCACAACACATTGACGCTTTCCCATAATTATGTCCAGTTTCCTACTGTAGTCATCAGGCAATCTATAAAAAGCAGGGTCACTCACCTCTAGCTCTCCAAGTGAACACACTGTCAAATATAGAAACTAGAGGAAGCTTCTGTGTTAAGGAACAAAATGGAATGGAAGGAGAGTGAGTGTAAGTGCTTTAAATACACACACCAACGAGTAAATTTAAGATGCAGTCTCTCCAAAGATAAGAATCCAAGATCAATCATTCAAAAGTCCAAATATATAATCAGAGAGTCTGTCACAGCATGAGCGGCGGCGCGGGAACACAGATCAGGCAGGGCGCCCAGCGCAACCACAGCACACAGCCAGAACCGGTGGTCCTGAAGCCAGAAGGAGCTTTCAGAAGCAACTCTTTTGAATTGCAAAACAGAATGAGGAGCAAGCACCAGAATTCTGCAAACACGCAAAATAAGCACTAGGTTGAGCCACACGAAAATGCCAAGTAAGCAGCAGGCCAAACACCACCAAAACCCAGTTTTAATGAAGTGGCTCTAGTGCGCATGCGCTTCCCAGCAGTACCTGCATGGGGAAAAAGGGGATTCGCGCTAATTCTGCCACTGCAAGAAGCAGGAAGCAGGAGGGCTGGGAAACCCTGTGAGCAGAGAGGGGACCTGAAAGTAGAAAGTCAGCTCGAAAGGGACAGTTCTGGAAACAGCTTTACAGGAAAAGCGGAGAACCTTCTTCCCCCCAGATCTTGGATGAGAGTGAACCTTTGACTTCATGTTGTCATTCAAAAGGCCTTGCAGATAGCACAATGTGCACTGGGGCCTCTCCTTAACCAGCTAACTTTAAGTGGCTAACATTAAGTTCTCACTAGGCATTAGGCGCTGTTAATAGGTTTGAATTTGTTATTTTATTTAATCCTCCCAAACAACGCAGGACAGACTTTCCATTTTCCAGGTAAGAATAAGGAGTGCAGTTAAGTAACTTATCCAAAATCACACAGCTAATAAAAGGGGTAGTTGAGGTTCAGACCCAAGCCAGACCCACTCCCAGGTCTTCACACTTAACCCCCAGCCTGCAATGAGGCGCTGAGATTTATTCATTTCAATGTGTCTGTAGAAAAAAAAAAAATCCACGTTTTGTCAGGGAGATATAGGTCTTTATTCTGAGATGTCACCAGCCAGCACATTATTAGGAAACAGGTGAATAATAAGGCCATTAAAGTCTACTTGTTATTAGGACGATGTCGCTGTGGGCTGTGAGGTCACAGAAGTCCCACAGAGGAAATGGAAAAATCAATCCTGCCCACAGGCCCTTGTGGGCCCTGTGACTGCCTCAGCGGGTGATGCTGAGTTTTGTTTTGTCATTTGAAGGCCCAGGAGAGTTTACACACCAACAGCAATGCTCAAAAGGTCTTACACCAGATGGCCTTGCTTATGGGTCCTCTGCCCGCTGCCCTGCCCTGCCGAAATCATTAACCTCCTAGCTGTCAAGCTGGTGGGTTAGGAGGGGCACTCCCCATCAGCTTCCGCAGCTCCTGGCTCAGCTCTTAAGTTGTCTAGCAGCTTTTGGCACTGACCAGGAAGCTTCAATGGGCACTTTTAATGGGGTGCTGGGGAGAGGGCTGGTGCCGGCTGGCACAGGTCCGTGGCTGTCTCCTAGCACACCCACTGGACAAACGCAAAACAGATCTGTAATTGTTTGCACACATGTTTCCTCCTCTCCCAGTTTCCTATTGTGTGTGTTTTTGTTTTTTTGCAATAGAATCAACATGTAATAGCGGTTCAGATCTTAAGGATTTTGTGCCTTGAGTTTTGACAACTGTTAATAAATACATTGGGGAACCACCACCAAAACAGGAACCACGATGACTCTGATCCCCTCAAAAACTTCCCCTAGTCAGTCAATCCCTCACCCTTCCTCTGGGTCATTTCTAATTCTAACATCATCACTTTGTTTTTTCATGTCTTCTTGCAATAATCATTTTAAAAACATAATTAGAAGATTCTAGGTAATGAGCCACAGACCTTGGATGATGAAAAACACTTTTAATTATATTTAAGTGTTGCCATTAAAACATATGCTCTATACAAACTGAGAAAAATACAAAATATTCTTTAAGAGAATACTTAAACTTCATCTGTAATCCTAGCACCTAGTGGGTTTCTCCAGAGCTAGTGCACAGGTGTGAACTACAGGCTGGCTCCCTGGTGTGAGATCAGAGTTTTTTTTTTTTTTAATAAATTAAATCTGTCTCTGTTCATTTCAGCAGAATCCATTCTCATGTCCACGTGAGAGGCACATCAATAAAAAACTCAGCCTGCCACTCAAGGTGTCACCCTCTGTAGCTCAGTTGGGACCAATGTCTCAGTCACTGCTATTTGCTTCTGAGGAGGCTGTCTGGCTGCCTATTCCCACTGGGGGTCACATGAACCTCTTATGGTCACGGCTAAGAACAGCCAGTTCCTCGAGATGCCCTCCCCTGTCCAGTGAGTAATGAATGCTTTTGTCCTGTACTTGACCATCCCCAACATACCCTCCCCAGCATACCCTACACACCGGGCCAGCATTCCTCCAGCTACTTTCACAGGATGCAATAACAAACAGACATGCCCTTGATTTTATTTATAGGACTTTTCTTGCCTAAAAAAAAAGGCACTTGAATGGCATTCCTAATTAGAGGTGGAGTTTTCTAGAGATCCAAGGAACAGGATGATGATGTCTGTTTCTGGGTCTTTTTTTATCCACACTCCGAATCAAGGTGGTTGGGTCATCAATGGCCTAAATCGGAGTATAATGTCATAAGTCTATTTATGCAATCAGTGAAGAGTCATCTCCAATAATGGTATTGCGTTTATGCATGTGTGTGTGAAAACATTCTAAAGTTTGGTGATAAAACAGACATAAGATTCACCATTTCCATCATTTTTTAGGTTATGTCCCAGTGGCATTAAGTCCATTCACATTGTTGTGCAACATCATCACATTGTTGTGCAATCATCCTGTCCATCTCCAGAACTCTTTCTCTCAAACAACTGACTCTGCACCCTTTAAACAACTACTAACTCCTTCTTCTCAGTGCCTGGTTACCTCTGTTCCACTGTCTATGAATTTGACTATCTCTCTTAAGTAGAATCATACAGTATTTGTGCTTTTGTGCCTAGATTTTATTTTTTTTTGAGACTAGGTCTCACTATGTTGCCTGGGGTAGTACCTATCCTGCGAACTCAAGAGATCCTTAGTCTCAGCCTCCCAGATAGCCAGGATTACAGGCACCCACCACTGTGCCCCACTGCATTTTGAAACCAGGTCTCGCTATGTTGCCCAGGGTAGTCTCAAACCTGTGAAATCAAGTGATTCCGGGCCTCTTGTCTCCCAGCACTGGGATTACCATCAGCGCGCACCACCATGCCCGAAGTGAAATGGATTAAGTGAAATAAATTATTTCACTTAGCATAATTCCTCCAGGTTCATTCACTTTGGTGTCAGGACTTTCTCCGTTTTTATAGTTGAATAAGCTTCCCTTATGCATATGCTGAATTTTACTTATTCATTCACCTGTGCTAAGACACTTGGATTGCTTCTACTTTAGGCTATGCTGAATAACACTGCTATGAACAAGAGTCTCAAAATTTCCTATGAGGCCCTGTTTTCAGTTCTTTTGGCAAATACCAGAAATGGAGTGACTGGCTCGTGGTCTGCCGCAGCTGCTACATGCTACACAACTTTGGATTCCAAAGCATAAGGGTTCTGATTTTCTAAAAAGCTTGTCAAGACTTATTTTAATAAAAAAAATAAAGAGGCATCCTACTGGGTAGGAAGAGGTATTATATTGTGGTTTTCACTTGTATTTCCCTAAAAGTAAGAGATAGTGACCCTCTTTCCATGGGCTTTCTGATCAAAGAAGATCACTTCTGATCTTCTTTGAAGACAAGTCTATTCAAGTACTTGCTTAATGTTTTTGTTGTTGTTGTTATTGTTGTTGAGTCATAGGCATTCTTTATAGATTCTGGATAGTGATCCCTTTTTGGATATATAATTTGCAAAGACGTTCTTTCATCCCATGTGTTGCCTTTTCATACGTTGACAGTGCACAGAAGTTTTTAATTATAATGCAAAATAGGTAGCTGGTAAAATTGTAAAAGTTGATGAACAATGCTGTTTTAAATAAAAGTCCATTTGGGATAGAATAGTATTCGAATAAAACAGATCTAGCTTTTCTTAGCCAGGCCACTTAATGAGCTGCATCACCTTGGACAGGCATTTATTTTCTTTTATTTTCCTTATCTGAAAATGAGACAAAGGAAAGACATACCCATCACCAAGAATTTTGTGAAAATTGAATGTACATAAAGCAAGAACCATAGCACCCAGCACTGGGGAGGCACAGGGCTCTAACCCACTCTGATCCCTGCTCACCTGTCAGTGGGCACCATTCCATTGCCAGGGACCCAGGAGAGAGGGAATTAATTATTCCCTTCTTAGCAATGAAGATAAGGATGCATGGTCAGTTTACGTAAAGCACCTAAACTCACATTGCCAACACTACCACCTAGATCTTCTGAACACCCCTGCCCAGAGGGCACTGCCACTCCACCCCCCACTGCCTCAGCCACAGGATAAAGCAGTCAGTCTAGCTAGCCTTCAGGCAGAATCCAGAACCCATGAAGTCCATCCAGACCAACAACCCCAATCTACAGATGGTAAAACTAAATCTGAGGGAGGAAGTGAACACTGACCAAATTCTCAGTGCCAACAGAGCCCAACTGTTGATGCCCAACTCTCCCTTCCTGAGCATAAATGCCCTTGAAGAAGCAGAAGGAAGCATTGTATGAGGTCCAGCGCCACCCACTCCTCTCCAGAACACTCAGCCCTGTTCTTCTCCAGTCACGCTGACTGAACAGCAGAGGAGTTAGGAGGACTTGGTCTGGGCAGAAACCTCTCAAGACAGTAGGTCTTTACTGAATTTTCCAACCCTGGAGGCCAGGTCCCTGGGAGGAAGGGCACCTTAGGATTCTGATGGGAACAATTGGAAACTCTGTTGTTTTTACCCTCTTTTGCTTTGTCTGTACATGTCCCTAAGTCAAGGTCAGCATCCCTGCTCTTCTCCACCCTCAAGCTCCAAGATGAAAAGTTCACGGCAGCAGGCGGCTGGCTCATCAGGGACATTCTGGGCAGGTGCTTCAGGCAACAAGAATCATACATTTCATTTTGCCTCTGCCTCAAAGGGCCTTTTCAACATTCTTGTTTTGTGAAGGAAAACTATACCAAGAAAACGAATGGAAATCAAACCCAAGATTTACCTGCAATTATGCTGCTAAATGACCTGCCTTTTTGAAGGAAAAGACTGCAACATTTAATCTGAACTCCATAAACCAAGGAGACAGGAACACTGATAATGAAAACATCTCTCTGACTGCTTTAACCATCTCAGGGTTGGACCAAGTGGCAGTTTCTCAAGACTAACACCTTCAGCGTCTAGAGGAAAAGCCAAATAGCTACAATCTGGCATATTCTTTATTCTGCACAGAGTTATGATCCTTAAATAGGAAGATGATGAAATATTGGTGCTGTCACTACCAGACTCTGACCTTAAAGAGATTCCCCAGCCCATTGTCACTGGTGCTCTGGAAACATAGGCTGATAGGTGCATACATGGAGAAATGAAAGACACATATTTTATAATCAAGTGCAAACATTTGAGCTCTTACTATACACCAAAGATCTCTGCCTAGATGCTAAGGAAAACACAGATTATTAACACAGAGGTTATGTCCTTACGATTCCCAGATCTAGTGTGTAAAAAAGTAAAAGGCATTCAGTGTGACAAATAAATGATAAAAATAACAGCAAAGCATAAAATACATGGGAGCAGAAAAAAGCTTGGTGGGAGGCTGTAGTGTTATGGATTTTTTCATCACCCATCCTGTATGCTTCTACTTCAGAAGTACCCTCCCTGCAAAAGTGGTGAGAAGCTACGAGATCCTGGGATGCCTCATTATTACAAGTAGTTCTTTTCTAAAAGATCTTTGGGCACGTTCTTTAGAAGCATTCTTACAATATAAGGATTCTTCTTCACATATTGTTATTATATCAAATGCTGCCCACCTTAAAGAAAAGTTGGGCATGCACAGAAGTTTTCCTGAAATTAAGAAATTAAGCCCCAAATCCAAGATTTTGGCTCTCTGATGATGAAATTTATCTGGGTCTCTGTAGCTTTATGAAAAAGTCAGTATTTGAGCCAGGAATCCTAATTCTCAGATTTATAGTCAGATTACAGGATATGTATGGGTGCACTGAGCACCCATATTCCTAGATATAAAACTATACTTAAGCTATGTAAAACCTACTATGATATTCAGGTTGGAATTCTTCTCTTGTTTTGCTATTTGGCATAAGACACCTATAACTATGACCAGGTACAAAAGCAAGATTTTAATCTTAGATGTAGTGCTGTGAACAGTCACTTTGGAGGTAATGGAAAGAATGGGCTTCAGCAAGCTGTATGACTTGGGCAAATTATTGGACTTCAGAATCTCTGTTTCCTTGGTTTCACAATAGAAATCACGACCTTTACCTCCAAAGGGTTGTCCTGAGTTGAGATAATGAATAGAAACACATGGAATAAACGTTGCTAAGCTGCAATAGTGCCTAAGAATCTGGCACAGCATAAGAGCTAGGTAGCAATGCCATGTCTATCCTCTGTGCTCTAAGAGATTTTCTCATCTTTCTAGTGCAGGAAAGGGAGGGACACGGTCATGGACCACTGATCCACGAGCAGTCCTTTAGGAGACAAGAAGGTATCCAACATGATCAGTACTCCAGTGTCCCCTCTCAGGAGTCCAATCTGGCAGGCAGAGTTCACAGAAGCAGATGCCCAGCTCGCTAATAGGTAGCAGTCTTCTGCTTTTACATTCTTGTTACCAGATGCTCTAAGGGTTTACATAAACACAATCTAAAGCTGACATACCCAACCTTGCATGTCACTGCTTCTGGAGAGGGTGTGGTCATGCTCCAGAAGCAGCCACGTGTTGCTTGGATGGTGATAACATCACCTTTCACAGTACAGTGTTCTTTAACATAAACACAGGTTCATCGATTTGACCTCGTTTGACTATATAAACACAGGTTCATCGATTTGACCTCGTTTGACCTCACCCACTATACAAAGCAGACTGACTCTCCTCATCTCACAGAGGAAGGATCGGTTCAGAGAAGGATGGACTAACTGTCCAGGTTCCAGGGTTAACAATTGATCACCTGGATTTTGAGCCACTGCCCTCTCTCATTTCATGCACAGTTCCATCCTAACTATACCTCCAAGAGGTAGCCACCTGCTTCCATGCTGGCTGGACCCGAAAATGAAAGACTTTTCTGTCTCTGATGTGTGTACCCACAAAGGCCTGGGCAAGTTACTAAGTCTTTCTGGGCGCCTCTCATTTCTCATTTACAAAATGAGAGTAAAATCCCTGACTCAAGAGAGTTTGGGAAAGATGAGATCAGTTAATACCTAAGATGTGCTTCAAATACTTTCTGAAAACAACAGTGCCCGATAAATGGGATTGGAAACAATAGCATTTGTATTGTCATATTTAAGACTGATATACATCAAGGGTCAGAAGTTACAAAGAAGCAAAAGAAATACTACATCCAGAGTTACTCAAGAACAGCATTTCTGAGCATTCACTCTGTAGTAGGCAGTGTTCCTTGCCCTAAAGAAATTTGGGGAACAAGAGAAATGAGTTTCCTGCTTTAGTGGAGCACAAAGACAAGAGAAATAGTCCATATGATAAAAGGCTGCGAGTTAAAGCAAGGTTCTTGACCAGAGGTCCTCTGGTCTATGAAGGTGGGAATGACTTCAGGGAGCATACACTCAGGAGACACACATTTACCTGGGGAAAGAGAAATAACACCCATCACTGGGAAGGAAGACAGGTGCCTCAGTGACCCAGTCTTCCAACCCAGTGTCCAGCAGGGACACTGGAACCCAGAGTTCTGCATTCGAACCTGAAAGGATGATTTCTGACTCAGAAATTATCAGAAACCCTGCAGGTCATGACTCTCCCCATTCCATCCTACCTGACCAAACTCCAGGGGAGAAAGCATGATAAAGTTTGCTGAAGCCCAGTAACCTAAGAAATACAGTGTATGGGTCTAGATAAACAACTGTCTAGAAAAACAACCCATGACTTACTGACTCAGTTTACTGGTATGCAACCCAGTTTCTCCTTGAGTGAATCTTCCTCATCTATCTTCCACCATGTGACCATGTACTACCACTAGTGACAGCCCACCCAGAACACCAGAAGGTGTAAAGTATATAGAAACCCTGAACTCCCTGTTAGGGGTACTCAGCCTTTGGATATGAATCCACTGAATCAGTACTGGTACTAATAAACCTGCTTCTTGCAAGTCCTCTTTCCCTGATTGCCAGCCTCCATAGCTGAAGCAATGGCCAATACGATTCCCCTTCCCTGACTACCAACTTCAACCATCTGCTTGAACTCCCCCACTCTGGGACCAGATAAAAGGACACAGTCAAGCAGCTAAGGCAGCTTCAACCTTTGGCTTGTCGGCTGCCTGCCCAGGTTTTCTCTAATAAACCTGTTTCCTTGCTAAAAGTCTTTGAGTGTTCTTTCTTCCTTTGTCTCCAAAGCTCCTTGATTTTTACAGAACCAACTTAATACTCTACAACTGGTGCAGAGCAGATTAAGGGAACAGGTTTCCAAAAGAAAAATCTAACTCCGATCCATAGTTAGAAAGCATCTCTTCGATTTTTTTTTTTTTTTAGGAGGAACTCGTTAAAGAATTTCTCTCAGCTCTAAGCATCTCAGAAAACTCTAGTGTTTGCCCTGGGCAATTGCATTAAAAATATTTCTTAATAGATGCTAGTGTCTTGCAAATGACTTTCCCTGTCTTTTTTGGCCTTACAGGAAGTTCCAAACTAAATTTCTTTGTAGAAGGCTCAAAAACTGAATTTGCAACAAGGTTTGCTGGTGTGGATTTTTCAGTTACAACTTTATTCTCAGCTTAATTTTATTCTACTTTACTCTTACGTTTCCTTCGCTTGGGTCTCTTTATTGTAATACGTGTGTGTGTGTGTGTGTGTGTAAACTATACGCCCCAAATTCTTTTTAGAATAAACTAGATTATAATGAATTTATAGCTTTAGGTAATTTAGCACCTATTCCAAAATAAGTGATTCTCTATATCTGCTTCTATAAGCCACATCTAATACATTACAGAATTTTTTTTTCGATTCACCTTACCCCTCACCTCTTCCAACCACCTAATTCTACTGCTTTTGTTGGAGGGGGGTAGCTGTGGGGGTCACTATGCGCAACTGTAACAGTCCAAAACTTTCTCAGCCATGCTACCATCTGTGTCTGGGGCAACTACCTCTTCCACTTTTTTTTTTTGAGGCTTGGTCTATGTTGCCTGGGGAACCGCAGACTGTCATTGCTGGGGTAAACAGACTCAAGCGATCCCCAGTCTCAGCCTCCCAGGTAGCTGGGGTTACACATGCACCACCACATCTCACTATGTTGCTCCAGGCAGGTCTCGAACCAGCAGACTCAAGCAATTCCCAGTCTCAGCGTCCCTTCCTAGGCTGAGATTAAACTCTTCCAGTTTTCTAATTCTCCCATCAATCCCCTGCCTCATAAACCTTCCAACCCCCATTCTGCGGTGCCTCCAATTTCATATCCCTAAAACATGGCTTGAGTCACTCAGCCCTTTGACAATTGGAAATCTTCACCAGCTCCTACCGCTCACTTTCACAAGTGGAAACTCATCCTGACTTAAGCTCCTTCAGCATAGAGTAATTCTGCACCTAAAGTGCCCAACCTGGGAGCTCCTGGCACTGGTCTTCCTTCTCCCCCTCCCCTACCTCCCTGAACTTCATCACACAGTTCCTTTTCTCCTCTCCTTCTAGCTCTCTAGCCTTGCAGTAAAACCGCATTGTCTGGGTCACTCCACCCTCCCTACCCATGGCTCCATCTTGCAGTGGTCTCTTCCACGTCAAGATACTGCTGACTGATCATTTGATGAGCAACTCTTCTAACCGTGCAAAACTGCAATTTTACCAAACCTCTCTTTGTGTCACTTATATATTTTTGCAGGTTTTACAACCATTTGCCCATTGACATTGTAATCTTGATGGAAAAGACTTTTATAAGTTTTTGAATCCCCTGTGATGCCCTAAGCAGCAGCATCATATACAGTTGGCACTCCATAAATATTTGTTTCCCTTCAAAACACAAAGCATAAAGCAAAAGGTTAAATTCTCAGTAAGATAGATGACAAGTCAGTAAAATTCAAATGGCTAGAACACATAGGATGTGTTCTACTTCACCAGTTATAAACAATCAAAATTAAAATAATAAAAATTTTCTATTAAATTAGAGGTTGGAGGAATTCTCAAGATATATGCTTTGAGGGTACAGAGTAACCAGGAATGTAGTGGAAATGAACTGAAAATAAGAACATAAAACAAATCTTTAAGATGTTTCTATATCTCAACTCATTTGGAGGATTACAGTTTAGGGAACTATACCAAAATTCAGAGAAAACTTGACTACTAAGGTCTGCCCAGGACTATATTGAATCTTTATGCATAATAAGGAAATGGTACAACCATCAGTGAATTGTTACTAGTCACTAAAAGTGGCAAGTAGCAAGGTGTTGTTTTTTTTTTTAATTAACTTTTGGGGGTAGTGCTTTTATCCTAATATTAAGTAGGAAAAAAAGAATATAAAATGGATAATTCCAGCCGCATAAAGAAACACATGAAAGACATCAAAAGAATAAAAGCAGTTATATTTGCTTGTAGTTTACTGTTTTGCAATTTTCTGGAAGGACTGGATAACTACCAAGGAAAAAAAGATACTTTTAAATTGAATTATCCTATTGTTTAACGCAAGACGCCATATCACAAGCATGTCTCTAAGCTTATGGGACACAAATTTTTGTTTATTTTTACTTTTGTTTCCTACCCCTTTTAAAATTAACAGAGAGAGTTAGAAGAAAGGGAAGTGGGGCAGTTCTCTTAGATGGATTAATCCCTGAAGTGAGCACTGTCATGGCTGCACAGATAGAGTTCCCCCCTAGGTCTCAGACTCCCAGGCACCCTTCACCACCATGCCTGTGTTCACAGCCAGGACCTCAGGATTGCGCCAGAAAGAGAAAGGGTAAAGGAAGAGGGACAAAAAACCCCAGTGGTAATTTATGTAATAATATAAAAGGTTGGTTTTAGTCAATAGGGTTGTGAATGGCTTGCCCTCCTTTCTTTCCCAGATTTCCTATAAAGTGACACTAACTTTCTATTTTATTATGTGTAAGACAAAACAACAACTATTTTAATTCAGTGAACTGTGAGCAGCAAGAGAGGGAACACTCCAACCCCCTACTAACGGGAATGAAGTAGCTGGGGGACGAGGGAGGAAGGTAGCTGGGGCCACAAACCTCCTCCATCAACAAGCCATGTGAGGCTGCAGAAACCTCAGGACTGGGGGGAGGCTGGCATGTGTGGGGATCTGTATGTCTGTGGGGTTGCCCTGTGAAGAGAAGCAGACTCCATGGAGCTGAGCTCTTACTCCTTGTGGGGCTTGTGCACCCTTCTCCATATACATCACAACTACCTTTATGGAAAGTTGATGCCATTGCCGATTTCCCCTCCAGTCAGCATTCCCTGTCACAAAGCACCAAGAGACATGTGATGAGGATGAAGCAATGGCGAGGTGAGGAGGTTCCTCAGAGCAGCTTTGTTTTCATCAGATTAGGTTCCACAACCTCGTTCTGGGGAAATCCTTTCCAATCTTTCCTCAGGACCAGCCACCCTAATTCCAGAGGGAAGCCCAGCAAAGAAAGAGAGATTTGCCTCGCATCAGTGAGTAAGTGGGACGCTCTGGGCAGGACCACAGGACAGAAGAATAGGGAAACTTCCAGGTATGCAGTTCTAACACAAAGAAAAGCTAATGGGCATCCTCTTTTCCTTTTTTTTTTTTTTTCAGGGTATTTGCTCACATGCTTCCTACTTGGTACAAAGTGCTTTTATTTTTCCAGGGCCCTTGTCAATCTATTCATGGGCATAAACAAGACTGGCAGATGCCCAGAAAGTGGATGGGGTTTAGGAACAAGGAACGGTGATGAGACAGGTGGGGTGAGTTGGTGAAGAGGGGAAAGTAAGTTAGCGGCTTGCAGAATAGGTTCAGTCAAGGCTACTGCATATTTGGGCTGGGTTGGGAGGTGGTGCAGGCAGACATCTTCAGGAGCTGCTCAAGAGGAAGAAAGGTGGCCTAACAGAACCCCAAGGGCTCAGGCTCTGGAGGAACCTAGCCTATGAGTGTAGAACCCAACCTGGGGTGCACTGTTACATACAGAACCCAGGGCAATGCCCTGGAAGGTGGCTGGGTGTTTCACCATTTTATAGAAATGTGTCATCTAAGATATGACCCAACTTGCCTAAGGTCATACAGCCTTGAGCTGGTTCCTGGACTAAGGTGGGATATCCCCAGTTCTAGGATCCTTTTTATCCCAGAGAGCACTGCATCTTCTAGCAAAAACAATGGACATTTACCCTCTCTTGGATGGAGGATTAAGATGGAGACAGAAGACTGAGCTGTGGGAGGCAGAGACAAGGTGAGTCAGGGAAAAGAACAAAATCTGTCTGGATCACCAAATAGCAGGGAGATGGTGAGTGCAGATCATAGGAATTCATGGTGAAAGGGACACCTTGGTCTCAGGTGATAGTCAGCTCTGCCAGCAACCTCACTACCCATCAGCCTAGTAAAACCCCTAGTACCATTTTCCTAATGAACATTTTACCCAGAGTATAGGGGTGGAATGCACCAAGGTAGGAGACCACAGTCTTCATCTGCCCTGTTTCATCTGCATTGTCTTGGATAACTCACTTAGAAAACAAGGGAAAAATAAAAGCCAAAGATAAGAAGCCTATGGCGCTTCCCAACCTCCTTGTCTATATCTTTTTTTTTAATCACTCTATTGACTTCTGGGGAGAAAATTACAAATAACACCTAGATCTTTTCTTTTCATAAAGTCTGAAAAATATTAAAAAATTCAGGCCCATATTAAAAACTCTTTCCACCATGGAAGAGTGGGCTCCCTTGCTCACCTCCTAAAATCAGGCTCTGCACAAAGCAAGACTTAATAATAATGTCCCGGCTAGCAATGGTGTGACTTTCCTTTGCTGCAGGCAACTATCTAGAGGATACCTTCATTATAAGCTTTCTGAGAATGATTCAGGGGTTAAGTATCATCTCTGTTTGCATCTGGAGGGATAAAAACATAAAGGAGAAATTAAAATCTGCGGTGTATCCAAAAATAACAGCCAGATACACTGGCTTCTCAATTCACTTTCTTCACCTCTCTCTGCCATCCAATTGTTCTGTAATTTGCTTCATACAAGACAGGCAGGCTGGGACCCCCAAGACTCAGGAATCCTAGGGCCAGTTACCAAACTGTCTTGGACTGAATGCAATGAGGTGGCCCAGCAGAACTAGGGCTCCTACTTCTTAACCCATTCTGATGAGCCTGTCCTAACTCCTTCCCCACTGCAGGTGCCCCTGCAGTCACATGCATTTGTCAAGTGATCTGCAGTTTCAGGCTGCTCACTCTGCAGAAAAGAACAGGGGGAAAAGCAGAGAGTAAGAAAATACAGCTCTCTCCTGGGAACCTCATAATTTCCTAGCTTGTAAAACACAACCGCCTGGATACAAACCCCAGACCCTGCCACTGGCCAGTCAAACAGCCTCTGAGGTCAACCTTTTCTCCTACCTACTCCCCACCCCCACCCCACCTCCCACAACTCCTTCTTGTTTGCCAGAAACAGTACTTGCTAAGGGTTACCAGCAGATGCCCATACCTGCTTCAGAAACTCACATGTATTACTGAAGGGGGGAGGGAAGGAGGCTGAGTAAAAGGCTGAGTGTTTCAGAGCCAGGCCACCGTTGCTGAATCCTTCCATCACCCTGTCGGCTTCCTCTGCCTCCAACAAACTTTGTGACTCACAGTCTCTTTGCAAAGTGAGGCAGCTGAGCTGCTTCAGAGATGGGTTAAACTGGGAATGAGCCCTTCTGCACTCAGGCCTCAGGTGCTGCCTGAGCCCCTACAGGGAAGTGGGGGTGGGAGATGAGTCCTAGAACAGCCGCCAGAACCTGGGTTCTAATGCAATTAAGTCTGTCACGATTCTCTCCCCACCCCCCTGTCTCTCTCTGTGTCTCTCTGTGCTCTCTGTCTCTCTGTCTCTCTCTTTCTCCCACTCTCTCACTCTTACACACACAGACACACACGCACACACATCCAGCACATCAGTCTGGAGGTTCCCTCATGCACCTGATTTCTAGACCAGTCTGAGTCTCCAGCTCCAATCCTTGGAGCTGTGATGAGGGGTCCAACTCTTTTCTTCACCCACTGACCTCCCAGACCAGTAGGCTCCCGAGAGTATGAAAGCAGAAGGGTGTGTGTCCGGAGGGTCTGGCTAACTGTTGCACACCGTGGAGGGCACGGCCCAGATGGAGGGAAGAGGCTGGAGGACAGCCGGGAGGTGGCTGCTCGGAGCTGAGCTGCGCGCCTCCCTCTCAGCTGGTCTCCTCCCTTCCTTACTGCAGCGGGCGCATCTGGAAGTTAGGGAACCGGGGTCCCACGGGCGACAGGGCAAGCAGAGGCCAGGCGACCCAGGGGCGGCGAGACAGCCCCCCAGAACCAGCTCGCTCCCTCGCCCTCGGCACCGCCGGCGCCCCGCACCCTCCGAGCCCGCGTCAGGCAGGCAGCGAGCGACTCCCCACAATCCTGGGCCGGCTTTCCGCATGAAAGTCCCCAGCACAACCCGCTTTTGTTAATTCCGCAAATGCTATCACACGATCACCTCCGGGTGTGCTCGGCTCCAGGGAGACTCGCTCTCCCCAGAATTCCCGCGCCCCGACGGACCACCGCCCACCCACCCCAGCGCAAGCCAACCACCGACCCCAAGGACCGCCGAGCACCCCAGGCCCCCCGGGCTCCAGGATCTTTGTCCTCTCGGCACAGACCCGCGCGCAGCGGGCGGCAGCAAGAACCCAGCCGCGCACCGAGTCCGGCGCCCCGTGGCCTCCGCGGCCGGGCACGGGGACAAAGGTCCGCGCCCGGCAAGTTTGCGAGCCCGGACGCAGAACCGTTCTTACCGTACATCTCCGCCGGGCGAGCGCCTCCCGGGAGGCCGCGGCGCCTGCCACCAGCCCCCAGCGGCGCCTGCCTTTCATTCACAGCCCGGGCGGCGGATGGCGGCGGCCGGCCGAGACCCGGGCGGGGCTGGCGCGCGGGCGAGCGCCGGGCGCCGGAGGGCCGGAGCGTGCAGCCGCGCGCCCATTCAGCGGCCGAGGCGGAGCGCGGCCGTCCTCCGCTCGGGTTTCTGGGCCCGGCGGCGCGGAGAGGGGAGGAGGCTATGCTAATGAGGTCTCCACTCCCCGAGCTCGGCCCCAACCCCGGCTCCCGACCCCCGCCCCGCCCCAGGCACATCCTCGCTCTCCGCCTGCCTCCCCCTCGGCATCCCCGGGGAAACCCAAGTCCCCAGGTGAGCCTTTTCCCAGCTGCCGCCCCCAGGTCCTGGGCAGCGGGTCTTCCAGCTGCAGCGTTCCCCTGGGGGAGTCACCCGCCCGAACTCCCTGTCCTATCTGAATGTCCAGGCCCACAACCGAGCGCTCGACCGAAGTCTCCCCGAGCCCGTGGACCCCCGAGGGTCAGCCCTGGAGCTGGAAGCTCCGGTGAATGTTTCCCCCTAGATTTGTCCAGGATGCATAGGCTGAGTCAGAAGTGCAAAGAAGACAAATTGGGGATAACCTTCCTCCTTTCCTTGGGCCCCTAAACTAAGCCCCACTCTCTAAGCCATCAGCTCTGACCCTCCAGCTTGAGCCCAGGAGCTTGCTACCAAAAGGGTCCTTCCTGGGCCGGGTAGGCAGGACCCCAAGGTACTGCACGAAGTCTGTTTCCTTTTCCTCTCCTAGATGTATACATGCAACTGAATCTTGAGTTTTGGGCCAACAGCCTCTCCACCTGTGCCCGGAGACAATTGACCAGGCTTTTGTGATTCAGTGGGGAGAGACAGGAGGGGCAGAAGGTCCATGCCCACTCCATGAAGACTCAGCCTGGCCGGCTCTCTGGTCTCACCACCCCCTGCTTTAGGTTTTGTTGCTGTTGCGCTGCCTCTCTTAGTAGTACATGGGGGCCCCTGGGGAAAGTTCCTGCAGTTCACATTCACCCAGACCCTCAATGGACTCCGAATGACGTGGCTGTGTCTACACTCCAAGTTCCAAGTCCATTTCCAGGTTGGAGCCAGGTGGTGCTGAGATGGGCTAAGACTTGTAGTTACTCAGGCAAAGAGGAGAATTTGGAGTCTAGCTGAGCCAGGACACCGGAAATCAGTCCCAGGCTACACTTTTGTTCTATGCACAGTCTACCCTTACCCTCCCAGGGTCCGCAGCACAGTGGGAAGTGAGTACAGCATCTGCTTCCATGGACCGGACCCTCTTGCAGGGCACAAGGCAAGCGCTGATGTAAGCATTGCTTGACAAGGAAGAATGTGGTCCATTTTGCAAGAGAGGCACAGACTCCTACTTAGACATTCAGAGGAATGATAGGTTAATTCATTCTTTTTATCAAATATTTATTGATCCTGTCTTATTATGTGCTAGACACCATGGAGAGGGGAGACGTGTGAATTATAACAAGATCTAGTAATTTTAGTGGCCTGTAGAAAGAACAGTGAAGACACAAAATCACAGCCCAGCCACTGCAGATGGGCATTGAAGAGTGGGCCGTATGTCAATGAGTCCATACGGTCACTCATTCCAGCCTGAAGAACCACAATGGGCAAGGTCAGAAAGGAATGGGTAGGGGGAGCATTTGGGAATGAGTACCGCCCTTCTGTCTGGCTGGAGCAGAGTTAAGGATGGGGAGCAGAAGTAGGAAGGTAGGTTGGGAAGGGAAATGGGCCATGTGGGGAGCCTCCTGAGGGCCCAGCCCAGAGGCTTCCTGTTGCCTGGAGGGGGCACATAGAAAAATAAGGATGCCCACTTAACTTTGAATTTCAAGTAAATAATGAGTCATTTTCACTGTGTCCCTTGCTCTATTGGGGACATTATACTGAATGTTTTGTTGTTTATCAAACCCAGTCTATGCTTTACCTGGCAACTTTAGTTAGAGCTGTGCTTTGTAGACTCACGCAGATCCTCTGAGCCAGCCCTGGACGGGTACTTCCCCTGCTGCCCAGTCCTCGTTCTCAAATAGATTCCACTGCTGCGTGGCTCCTAAGGACACAGTCTAGTTGCTCAAACCAGTCTGCAACCCCTGGCATGGGTGTTTTGACCCAAGGGACTGTGGCCCCTCTGGGCTCTGTGTGTTCAGTGGCAAAGGGATAAGAGATAGGCAGGCGGCCCTTCTGAGGGTTAGGCAAGATGGTTAGATAAAACCGGTGGCAGGACTGGTGCCAGAAATCTCAGGTTGGGCTGGTACTTCCATAAGAAGCAGCTGAGACTTAGAGGCCACAGTCTTCTGGCTGCCAATTTAAATGAAAGAGCAAAGCTCAATGGTCCCAGTATCCAGAAGAGAACCTCTGTCGCTAGCAGCAGGAGTCTGTCCTATGAAAGTAAGACTGGGTGGTTTTGTTGTTGTGCCAACACAACACAACATAAGCAGTGGATTTATTTGCTTCGTGACCACTGTGAACCAGACAACCCAAGATTAAATCAAGCTCAAGAGAAAAGTGTGCTAGCAAGAGACTCAGCTAAGAGATATCTGCTGCAGATAGAGGCCATTGCAGGCATAAACTGCTGCAATTTTGCTACAGCTACTGTGTCAGTAGGCAATTGGCAACGTGGGGACCACTGTCATGAATGCAGTCAATCCATCATGACTGTGATGTGCCTATAGAGAGACCGCAAGCAGATATCAGCTGGTTAGGTGAACTATGGAAAGGAAACTGTGTCAGAATTGGGATTCCTATTTTAAGGACAGGTTCTTACTTTATCTGCAGGAATCCCAAAGAGGGTGGCAGGTGTGACAGGAAGGAGAACAAAGTAACACCTACTGCACACCCACTACGCGGCAGGTTCTATGCCAGGCACTGGACTTGGAGCATCTCAGGGAACAGATTCAGCAACCTGGCAAGGGAAGTGCTGTTGTTCCCATGTCACCCAGAGAGATGAGATAAATCTTTGGTCAACGGCAAAGCGGGCATTTAAACCCAGGACACTCTGCCCAAGACCCATTTTATTTCCATCACATTTTGTGGTCTTGGGCTCCAAGAACAACTGTACCTTAAATGGAATCATCTGACAACCCTGTGCCCTCTTCCCTCCCTTTACCTACTTCTCACCTCGTCTCATCTGGACTTTACTCCTGTTACCTGGCTTTGGAAATCAACATTGGAGAGAGGATCTCAGGTTATCCAGACCAAAGCAGGGGGCTAATATAACCTCTCCTCCATTAAGCTTTCCATGGAGAACTTGCTATAGCTTCGGCAGCTCCACAGCCAGAGGCCTGCTGGAGCTGTTCGGAGGAACTCGGCCTTAGAAAATGTTATTATTCTTTGACCACCATGCACCCTGGTTAATGGGGTCACTCTGAACAATGCCCTTTGCTGCAAAAACTCAAATGACCCCCTCTGCCATGAATAAGCACCATGATTTCTGGAGTTTCCATATGACTGAAGGAAACTAAGTTTCCCTGAGTTACAGAGAAAGGGAGCCAATTTACAACCATCACATGAAACCCAGGAGCCTCACTGGCATCCAGGCTCCAGTAAACAGAACAGTGTCAGGCCTGTCTTACAGTCAGGAGTCTGGCTTGCTGGCGCTCCAGGCTCACACAGCCCCCAGCTCCACCTCCCTGCAGAGCCTCTAATCTCCAGGCCTGCCAGGCAACTGCAGCCCTGGCTGGGCACAGCCTGGAGCAGCTAACAGCTCTAAAGGAAGAGGGAGGGGAGAGAGACATGGCTGGGGGGGGGGACACTCAGGACACCTAAAGAAGGGCTCAGGGAGAGGACCATGCACCCCTAAGCCTGTCACAGTCAGTTAGCTGGGAGATCAGAGAGAGAACTCAGGATTCCTGAGTCCAGGCTGAGTGACTTGAACCCCTGGCACTTCTCCCTTAAAAGCAGGCACCTTGACCTACTTCTCAGAAGCCGCAGAGAAAGAACATCCTGTAAAAACAAAATCCAGCATAGGAGCAGGTAGGTACCCAGGGCTGAAGAGTGCATCTCCACAACACAGGAGCAGCTCATGGGACAGGTCAGTAGGACCTGCCCTTGGTGATGCCCCTGAGAACTGGCTCAGGCTGCAGGAGTGATTTGGGGGGCCAGGGTACAGATGGTGGGGGGTGGTGAAGGATGATGCAGGCAGTTTTTACCTCCTCTAGACCAGATTTCACCAAATAGCAAGTGAAGTCTGAGATACCAGTTTTTGACGAGTCAAGGTTTAAGAATATTAAACAAATTCTCACACCCACCTTCCTCTTCACTGTCTTGGGTTTACCCTGATTCACCCTCCAGAGCAGGATGCAGCTCAGGCTTTGCCATGTCCCTCATCCCGATGCTTCTGTCTTTCACGCTTTCCTTGCTCCCAGCTGTCTGGAGGCCCCTGCTCCCCTCTGTTACATCCCAGGTCCAGCCTGTATGATACCTGCCCACACTGGCAGGCCTGAGTCTACCCATTCTCTAAAGGATTACCAGTGCATGGCATATTTTCATCTGTTTATAAACGTGACCTAAAAGAGAAGACATGGCAAGTGGGAAGTGGTCACATAGATGTCGTCAGGCTTTCCAGATAATGACTAAGGAGACTTGCTGGGCGTCCCAGCCAGAAAGCACAGACTTGCCCAGAGGCTGGCCAGTCTGATCAATGAAAAATAAATGAAATTAGAAGAGAGGTCAGAGAAACACTTCCAGAAAATTGTAAACCTGACTACTAGGGAAGAATATAGATATTGTGAGCTGCTAAACTCTGAGACTAGAAATTGACTTACTAGAAATTGACAATTCCCTGACTTCAATGGGGTCAGAGGTCAGCTTTCCCTGGAAGTGACCCTGACCCACCTCAGCCAGACCTCAGCTCCCAGTCTTGTCTGTTCACTGCCCCATGTTGGCTTCGGACCCTGAAATCAACCTTTCTTCCCCAGAGAGTATTGGCTTTTACACTGACTGTCTTAGGCTTCCACAGTTAGGGATCCCGGGGCACCCCACTTTTCCCTGGACCTTGCTCAATCAGAGGATCCCGCTTTGATAATCAGCCCAAAATTTCATCTTTTAAATCTTTTGCCTGATTCTTAACAGACTTTCTTTCCAAAAAGACATACAAATGCCCAACAGGTACATTAAAAAGGTGCTCTACAAGAGTGATCATCAGGGAGCTATCCCTCCCCATGTTAGGATGACTGTTATCAAAAGGACAAGAAATAGCAAGTTCTGGTGACGATACATAGAAAGGCCACCTTTATACATTATGGGTGGGAATATAAATCTGTAGAGTCAATATGGAAAACAGTATTGAAGTTACTAAAAAATTTTTTTGATACAGCACTACTATATGACCCAGCAATTCCACCTTGGGGCACATGGCCAAAGGGAAGGAAATCAGTATTTGGAAGAGCTATCTGCACTCTCATGTTGATTGTAGGGTTGGTTTTTTTTTTTTTTTTTTTTTTTTGGTTTTTTTGAGACTAGGTCTCGCTATTTTTTGCCCGTGGTACTGCAGGCTCTCGTTGCCTGGGGTATCACAGACTCAAGCAATCCCCAGCCTCAGCTTCCCAGGTAGTTGGGATTATAGGCACGCGCCACCATGCCCAGCTATTTTTTTTGGAACTAGGTCTCACTACGGGCCCCAGGCGGGACTCGAACCACAATCCTTAGCCCCTGCCGCTTCATAGGCTGAAGCTTACAGGCACGAGCCACCATGCACGGCCTGCTTGCAGTATTGTTCACAGCAGGCAAGATATAGAAACAACCTAAGTGTTCATCAATAGATGGCTGGACAAAGGAAATGTGGACAGATACACATAGGAATATTATTTTTGATCCAAGATGTGGCCTATTCTGAATAACTGAGGCCACATATGCTGCAACTTGCAGAACATTTTCTTTGGGAGGGAGGTTCTGACTTAATACCAGGAGTCTCTCAGTCTCTTGGTAAACAGTTTGGAGAAACACATAAAATGTGGTTTGTGCTTTACTTGGAAAGTCCAGAGAGATCCACTGAACCTCTTTCTCAGTGGTGGAAGCAACGGAGCTGCTACTTGTTCTTCACTCTGTGTGGACAACCGAGACATGACTGAGATACCAAAGCTCTATCTGTCACTGAGGAGACAGACCCCTGAGATTTCTGAGAAATTTCTCTCTCCCTCCTTACATGTGCTTTAGAAAGGTACCTCCGGATCCTAGCATCATGACGTTATTAACATGGCGGACTATTGCAAGTATATATATGTGCAATAAAAAATAATTAATTTAATTTAATTTTTCAAAAGAACTTACTAGATATCTTATGCTTGCAGGGATAAGTCTGAAGTTATAAGTTGCAAATTTTTTCCCATCTAATTTTTTTAATAAAATATATTCTTACTGAATAAGTTTTGTTTACATTTACCTTTTGGGTGTTTCTCCCCCCTCCCCCACCCCACCCCTCTGGTCTCTCCATCTCTTCTTTCACTGCCATTTATTGTTTAATGTTTAGTCCCTTGGGTTCTTCCTTTTCTTTCCTGTAGCAATGTCCTTTTGTCCAATGTGGACATGGTTTTCTGAGACACAGTGGCCTGTGCTTAGGTTTCCAAGTGTGTTTTTGCTGCTGGCCCCCAGTTCACACTTGATTGTGTTCTTTCAGTGTCTCTTCCTTTCAGTGCTGCTCTGGCCCATCTTCTGTCATATTTCGCTCCTTCTTTGTTTTGTAGTTCTGGTTGCTGGTGTTGGGAGCGTTCCTCTTGGCCAAAGTTTGTGCACCAATTTTTCTGATTGAGATAGACCCTGGCAGATGGTTGGTCCAGTTCGTCGTGGGGCTGGTGCCCGTCTCTGTGACTTTCCTCACCCCCTAAAGTGGGAGGGTCCTTTGATCATGCTGAAGGCATCTCTGAACGGGAAATTCCGTTCCTATCATTGTAGAGCACAGTGGTTGTATTTCTAAAGTAGTTTGTCTCTATGATCAGTCTTAGAGTCCTATGTCCCATGGATCTGACATGTTCGTTTTTCCAGAATATTTCTTTGTTGTTCACCTCTGTATTCATGTTGAATCGCTGATTTAGTTGCTTCTGGTGAGGGTTGACTGGATTTGGAGAAGACCAAAGGGAATGATCCCTACCACCCACTACCCCCTACCCCCGACAACCTCCCCCCCCCAACCACGGCAGGGGGATGCTCAGTGCCTGGCAGCATGGCAGATCCGGGCGTGTAGGTGAGGCTACCCCCCTTCCTTGGCCACCTCATGGTTTGGTAACCAGGGGGCACCCCCAGCCGCTCCCTGCCGCCCTGGCAGGCAGCAGGCCCCTCCCCCACCTTATGCTCCCCAAACCCTTAAAGGTGCGTGGCAGGTTGGATGGCTGGGGGATCAGTGCTGGCAGCATGGCTGAACTGGGCATGTGGGCCCTAAGTTGCAAATTTTATATACCCCAACTATTAATAATAGTGAACTGGTTTCAATGGATCAAAAAAAAAAAAAAAGGCACACTAACGTGATGGCCAATGGACAAAAAAATAGTCAGTGCTCCCTGTGTTTAAGTCCAGCACAGAGACAGAGTTGGTCTAATGCTGAGGAAAATGGTGTGGTACTCAACCATGTGAAAACAACCATTTCCCCTGGTGTCTTCCAATCCTGGGATGCAGAACATTAGAAAAATAAAGATCAACTCCAATCTTCTAGGTACCAGAGAATTGATTGGTTTAATGCAGTCACTCCCATTTGGAATGGCAGCTACAGTTGGTGACAATTGTATCAAGCTTGTAATATTCAGAAAGTATTGTAGACCCACACCCCTTTCCAGAATCCAGCTATCTTGTTCTTCCGCCTAACCAAAAAGTTAATAGAAAAATAATAGAACTCTGCACTTTGCACATAGCAAGACTATGATGGTGGCTGTATTAATGATTTCCTTGGGGCTATAGTATTACTTTTCACTCATAGATGAAGGATGATAGTTGTTTCCACATGGCCCTGTATATGTAATATACCTTTTTTCCAAAGACAGGAAATCTATTTCTGTGATTATGCCAATATCTTAGAATATCTAGTCCAACTCAGCACTCAAGAATTAAAGAACTTTGGGGTGGATTCAGTAGTCTTAGGGCCTACTGTGAAATAGGTTCTGGATGAAATTCTACTAATGACCTGACTACCAAAACCCCACTTTTGCCAGTGGACAGTAGTAGTGCTAAGTTTTTTTTTTTTTTTTTTTTTTTTTAGACTAGGTCTCGCTATTTTTGCCGGTGGTACCGCAGGCTCTCGTTGCCCCGGGGTACCACAGACTCAAGTAAACCCCAGCCTCAGCTTCCCAGGTAGCTGGGATTACAGGCACGCGCCACCACGCCCAGCTATTTTTTTGGAAGTAGGTCTCGCTACGGGCCCCAGGCGGGACTCGAACCGCAATCCCTAAGCCCCGGCCGCTTCATAGGCTGAAGCTTACAGGCACGAGCCACCGTGCCCGGCCCTAGTAGTGCTAAGTTTTATGAAGATTCAGTGCCAGCTCACAGCCACAGTCCAGTGACTGCTAATGACTCCCCCAGCCCCCAAAGTTACTTTGGTAAGTGGCCACAATTCCTTTTGGGAAAGGGTAGAAGAAATACAGTCTATATTATCACTAGTGCTCCAGTGTTACAGTCTCTCAGACGAGATCGGGCGCATTTTGGGTGGTATGGCCATAGACTGTGTTACAGTCTCTCAAAGGGACCCAGACCTTCCCTTGTTCACAGGGTCTCTGGTCTGGTACCTGGATGTCGAGGTTCTCTATGGTGATGACTTGTCAGATGTTTTTTTGTTTGTTTGCTTGTTTGTTTTTGGCAGATATAGAGTTTGGTTTCTAAATATTTTAATTCTTTTTTGTTTTCAATATATTTAAAGTCAATATCTTACTTGCTAGTCATTTACTTTGACACTGAGGACCCATGAAAGCCTGCAGCTTCTGATTATCATGTTGGCCTTGCTGTTCAAACCGGAAATCATGTCCACAAACCACTGGAAGTTAAATGCCATCATACGGCTTCTGCTTAGTCAGGATCTGTCCTGCGATTGAAACAAGGGAGGCCATTTCAGCTGTCACATCCCAAAGGCATTTCCGGCCTACTTAGAATAGCCACTAAAGCTCCCACAAAGATTTCCTTCATGAGTGTTTTCTGGGCCACCCTGGAGACACAGAAAAAAGACATGATAAAGTCTTCCAATAGTTCTATTTTCCAACATCTTTGAATTCCTTCCTTAACACTGTACTACATCATCTAGTAACATTGTCCTCTATTGTTATTAACTTTTAGGCAACTGATCAAGAAAATATTTAGAAACACTTCCAATTATTCAAGTTAATAAGCTAAATTCAAATTTCTAGAAAATATATCCAAGTTGGCAAATACAACTTAAATTCTAAATTTTTTTCTTCTATCTTAAGAAATCCATCCCCATGTGAGTTCTCCCCCCTCTCCCATTCACGTAAATTAACAAATCTTGGTGTCTGTATATGCGTGCACCCTGTCCACAGTATGTGCTAATCATTAACTCCCAGATTATACTTTATAATTGGCCGCTCAGGGTACACTGGTACCTAGTTCTAGTTATATATTTGAAAATAACGAGCAGTGAAGGGACTAGAATATAAGAATAATTGGCTTCCTTTTGCGAGGAGAGTCCCTTATGTGCACCTTCTTGTAATGCAGTAACAGTCTCATTAGTTATAGGAGCAGGTCTGTTCTTGTTGGTGATGGAGGCTCAGTGATGTTTAGGGGTAAACCGAGTTCTTCATTCCAGTTGTTGAACTACAACACTGGTCAATGCCTGTGTTTCACGTCAGAGCTCTACAGAGACGTGAATTCAATTAACTTTGTTAATTTGGCACCTCATGGAGATTGGTTTTCCATTACTCCATCATGTGGCTGTCAGAAATGAGTTTCCTGTCCATGGTGTCTTTAAAAAAAAAACAACTTCTATTTGTATTATGACCTGAGAATTAAAGGATTTTAGCTTGTCATTTGTTTTTGTTTAAGTAAACTAGAGCTAACAGAAGACATTATATCGTCTACAATCCTTTAATTTCTTTTGACTTTCTTGTAGTTTGTCAAAAGCAAAGAGTTGCTGCTATTATTTCTCCTTTAATTTTTTTAAACATTGTTTGTTATGGCCTATCATTCCTACATACCAACAAAATTTGTAATGCTTTCAGTTCTCAGTAACTGCCAAATTTCTACAATATCTATGTCTAAAAATAAGTTTGGAAACCATGAATCTGCAGAGTTCTAATATTTTTTTGCTATAACAAAGAATAATCTATTAAGTTATGTACAAAAATGTATTCAATCAATTACTTTTTATTAGATCTAAGGCTGCTTTCTACTTTTGCTTTTAGAAATAGTACCCCAACAAACATCCTTAGAGCCCACTTTTTGCAGACATATTTAGTGAGCAGTCAATTTCTATACTTACATCAACTCCTTTGAGACAAGAATGAGATTCGTAGGCTGATTGCATGTGAAGGATGGAGCGGTCCGTTAATGTTGACTTGTAAACTTTACTAAAGTTGTGCGGATTCAGCCCTTGGCCTCTTTCATTCACTCTATGGATAACTTATATATAATATTAAAAGGCATACTTATCAATTTTACAGATGGTGTAGACATGAGAATGAGAATAAATATGGTAAACTGTCATCAAACCTCAGAGTTACCTAAATAAGCAGAAACACTGAGTCTAAACTTATCAAATTAAAATGAACAAGAACAAATGTAAAAGTTCTGTATTTGATTTTTTACATTAATAGCCCCCAACCAGGAAGAATAATGTTATTTAGGTAAAAATCCAATACAAAAAAATTGATGATTTTATTAAATGCAAAGTCAATGTAACTCAACAGTATAATGTGACAGCGATAATGATAATAATGACAGGAAGAAGAAGCAGAAACAGCAGCAGGAGCAATAGCTAGAGTAACCCTAAGATGTATTAAAATAAATAAAATATATAGATCTTGGATGGTGCCCCTTGTACCTTTTTAACTGGGTAGACTAAATGGAAGATTTAGCAGGTTATACTTTTAAAAGGACATTAATAAAGTGGAGTGTTTACAGAGAAAGGCACCTGGATATAATAATTTGCTGAAGTTACAATGTGCCAGGATGCCAGGATGAGGACATTTTAAAACCTGTAACACAGGCATAATTGAATACCTATTTTACAGATGTGAAATTGGATCATAGGAAGCTAAATAACTTGCATAAAGTTATATAGCTTCCTAAATATACAACTTACAACTGAGAAATCTGGGACAAGCATCCAGCAGTTCAGTCCTGGAGAGAGCTCCTGTCCACTACACACATTCTGTGTAGCATAAAACAAAAACAGTTGATCCATCAAGAAGATCCTCTGCTGAGAAATATCTCCTTGGCAGTCTGGATCCTACAAATGAACCAATTACACATTTAGTTATTACAGTTTTTCCTATCGGTCACCAGATACTACAATATTTTGCAACTTTGAGAATCAGTTGAGAAAAAAAGAATCTTGATAAAAGGGAGCATTGCCCAAGGATGTTAGATCATGGGACTCATTCATCCAATGATTTATTGAGTTCTATGATGTACTTGCCTAGGTGGTAATCCTGATAACACAATGAAAATCACTAACATTTCCTTGTCCTGCAGATCCACTTCCAAGGTAGAGTTGGAAATAATAAAATAAATGACAGCTGCAAGTGTAGTGAGTAAATCAGGAAAGAGGTGAGACCATGGAATCAATTACATGTCAGGGAAACCTTCCCCAGTTTATTGGAGCAGGACTTAGGAAGCAAAGGCCAAGTAAAAACTAGAAGGGCTTGTCAAGAGTTTGCAGAGAGAAGGGGTAGGCAGAGGGAGTTGTAAGGATAATTCTGGTAAGAGACGATGGTTGTTCAAATATGGGCTTAAGAGAGGATGAATTTCTGTGTAGAAGCCAAACAGAGGACAGCTTTTCTATAGAATGGTATGCATGCCTCCAGTCAGTATCTGGGGTTATTTTGGGTACTTTATTCATAGATGAGCTAGGTAGATAAATAGATAGACAGATGGACAAATAACACATACAGGCTCTCACTAAGTATATGTTTATTTTAATGTATATTAGAAATGTATATTATATATACATATATAACTAGCCTATCAATCCTATGATTGTTCTCTTGTTTAAGATACAAGTAGGTACTTGAGTTTTAAAAACAAAGTCAACTAAAAATATTAAGCCATGGTACTGATGGCTTTGTACTTAGAGATCTGTTAAGGGATTGGGCAACAAAGGTATGAGATGTACCTAGAATCAGTCCTGCCAGTAACAACCATGTCCTGTCCCTCTTTTTCTCTCACCCTCTTGGACTTTTTTTCTTTAGAATGTTTGTTAAGTCTTGTCCTCCATTTCTTGTTTTTTAAATTTCTCATTCTGTGTACATGTGAACAGATCTGTCACACCATCTCCTTAATGTTGCCTTTAGCAGGCCCCCTATCCAGCTATTAGTAGAAGCTCTGAATACTCTTAACAGCATTTTCTTTTTAAATATATATGTCTTCTTTTTTAATTTAATTTTTAATTGATTGCACATATATATGTATTTTTACATATATATACATATTTTACATTGTTTTCTACCCTGTCTGTAAGTCTTCTTAAAGTTTTAGAGAACATCTTCTTTGAAATCTAGTAGTGGACAATTGTCGGATGGTTTGTATAGCTCTCTTCCCCTCTACAACATCTCTTCTCAGCCCCTCCCAGCATCTCCGCATCGTTGTCAATTCTCATCCCGAATCATATGATTTACACCTCAGCAGCCCAAGTGGGGTGTTCACTACCAGTACTGATAATCTACTGTGGTCAAACCGCACACAGCTGAGAATGACCCAAGACTCTAAATGAGGTTCAGCAGTCAACAGACAACACTTCCCTTGCACAGATGCTGGGACAAAGCATCATCCACACTTCACAAATCCACATTCCAGTGAGGACTGTACAAGAAGGACTGCTATGCAGAGAATACAGAGAGACAGGTAACACACACATGCAGTACTGCAACTATAAAGACAACCTTCTGTCTAGAGCCAGGATCTGTCTCACACCTCTAGCCTCCAGCCAGAGAAGCAGCATGCAGTGCCATCATGACTAAGATCCAGACAATGGAGACAACTGTATCATCAGTGGCTGGGAGCAAACATATCTGCATCAAAAATCACACTGATTTTGTTTCTTTTTCTAATGACCCACAGGCAGCACTGGGAATAATCAGTTCTGGTGTCTAGCTGCATGGTTTAAGCCAGAGATTTAATTGAGAAGTCATGCTGATGACTGGGGAGGAAATAGTCAAGAGGAAAAGCAGGGTGTGGAGAGAGCAATATCCCTGGGGGAAACAGCCCACTTCTCAGCCATACTCTGTATGGAGGAGGCAAAATTCATAGGATATTCCCGGCCCCACTTCAACCTTAAGCCTTAGACTTGGAGAAAAAGCAGAAATGCTAGTTTCTTTTGTGCTGAGCCCAGAGGGGTCAGGTGTTATGCAAGGTAGATGTGATATGGAGGTTTCCAAGGGCAATAGAAATCACTGGAAAAGAGTCCTTGAGAAGATTCTGGTACAATCTCTTCTTAACATTTAAAAATACATCATATAAAATAATGTAACTGAACAAAGTTTTAAAAAGGAATACAGCAGAATGTGAAAATGACTCATGATAAATATAACTTGTAAAAGCTTACATTACTAAAAAAAATCTCAATCTAATAAAAATTTATATAGTTAATTCTTAGCTTCTTGGCAAATAGTCAGAATGTAAATGTAAAGGAATAAGGATAGGTGCTTTTATAGATAATTGAAAATAAGAAAATAGATACCATGGCCTAAACCACTGAGAGAAATTAGATAAAGGCAAATAATATAGCTTAGTATTATTTATCTCTATGTCTAGCAAAAGTGAAACAATAAAAGCCAGCATCAACAAAACTCAAGTAGAGGAAAAAATATTTTCAAACTAATATATTCATAACATTATTTATAATGCTTAACATAACTTGGAAACTGCCCCAAAAGCTCCTATAATGTGAATATGATTGAGCAAATGATGGCATATCAAAAACACAGAATACTATTTAGCTATTAAAAATAATGGTTGATAGTGATTGAAATAGGAGATGTTAGAATGAATAAATGGTTCAGGTTCTTCCTTGGAGTCATTTAAGAATATCCATTTGTCAGCTGTTCTGAGGTTTTTAAATTAACTTTAATGGCATTAGAAAATGCACATGATTAGTGTTAACTTAAAAAAAAGTTTCTTGAATGCATCTCCCTTAAATGCCTCTGTTCCATCTTCTCTACCCCCAACAGTTTAATTTATAAATTAGACCTTACTGTTTGGCATTGGTAAGAAAGAGAACAAACCTCCAAAGTAAATTATGTGCCTCTACATCTATATTTATTTCCTTATTCTCCCAATTGCTGTCTCTTACAACCCGCTCATACACACACACACACACACACACACACACACACACACACACACACACACCACCACCACCACCACCACTGCCACCACCACCACCACCACCATCCAGAAGTGGTTCTGTGGACCCACCATTAACAGTGCAGCATCATAAACTATGAAAGTCTATATTTATTTCTTCCCATTTTCTTTTCTCTCTCCTGTTACTTCCCCATTAGTATTGATGATGTATGATGTAAGCAGGTCTTACATCGGAACAAAAAATGAGCAGATTGTCAATCATATGGAAAATATTTGAAATGATAATAGTGAAAATTTTAGTTATATAAGGAGATACAAATAATGATAAAGACATATTTAAATATTTCATTTCAAATAGGGCTCCATGGTACAAAAAGCTGTGGTATATGTACAAGATGGAATATTATTCATCAATCAAAAAGACAATATTATGTCATTCACTGCAACATGGGTGAAGCTAGAAGGACTCATTCTAGCAGAAATAAATCAGAAAGAAAAAGAGAAATACTGGATGGTCTCACTTATATGAGGGATAAAGGGAAAACAAACGAACAGACAAGAAAAATTTAAAACTAACTCTCAGCAAAATTGAAGCATCGAGCATGAGGGGGAGAGGGGGAAAGTTGGGAGTGGAGGGGCAAAAAAGACTAAGACAATAGTTTATGGGTGATAAGGTGGTGGGAGAACTCCAGGGTAGATAACGATGTAAAATAAAACAAATAAAAGATAAATAACTAAATAAATATTTCATTTTAACATATTCTAGTTTGACATATTTAATATTCTGTTTATTTTATTACATTTCTTGGCTATACAATGCCTTTCGTTATATTAAGAGTCGTTAGAAATGGGATTACAAAATGACATTCCAAGCTTATAAAATTCTGAAAAAGAAATTAGAGAATGGCATTTTGTTTCACTCCCAGCAAGAGTGCTCAAGATATGTTATTAAGCTTTTAAAACTGGAATACAACATTATGTAAATGATATGATATTAATTATATAACACACCCACTTATACATACACATTTATATCCATTCAGGAAAAAAGTTAATAATGGCTATCAGTGAAATGATGGAATAATAAGCAAATTTTCCTCCTGTATAGTTCCCAAGTTTCTCACATTACCTACCATGGGTGTGTTTTAGCTTTGCAACAGAGACTCAAAAGGTTATTAATAGAAAGTAGTGTCTAAGAGTTGGAAAGAAGAGCTAAGTCAAGGGGCAGCCAGGGCCAGGAACTGGCAACTGTTAGAGCTCCCCAGTGTTCTGAGAGGGTCTCCAGTCTATCTGGGGGTGGGGGGAGGTAGGGTGTCTGGCTCGCTAGAGAGGGCAGTCAAAAGGGTGGTGGAGAAATAAACCAATATCGAATGATAAGGCAGACAGGTCCAAATCTCATCAAAGGCTCTGAGCAGCAGTGAAAAGGAAGGGCAACACATTATGTGTTGTAGAAGGTCAAACAGGATCTCAGAGGGGGTCAGGTCCAGTCATCCTGTTGTCAGAAGAAAATCCCAGGGAGAGGAAGCTTGTTCACTCACAGCTACTTCATGGTAGAGGCAGGAGCAGAGCCCCAGTGTTCCTGTTCCCAGCCAGGCTCTGGGCTCTGCAGCTCTCTGCTTCTCCATGGGGCAAGCAAGGTAAGCGTTGATTAATAATGTTCTCTGCCACTGTTCACATTTAGTTCTTTACTGAACATTTGATCAGGACTGGAATTCCCACTTCACTACATGGATCCCCACGGATGTCATACACAAGTATGAAAAAAGCATCCAACAGCTGGGTATGGTGGCACGTGCCTGTAAGCGCCAGCCTATGGGGCGTGGCTGGGACTGGGGATCATGGTTTGAGTCCCGCCTGCAGCAACATACTGAGACCTAGTTCCAAAAATATAGCTGGGTGTGGTGGTGCGTGCCTGTAATCCCAGCTACCTGGGAAGCTGAGGCTGGGGATTTCTTGAGTCTGTGGTACCCCGGGCTATGTGAGCCTGCAGTTCCACAGGCAAAAATAGCAAGACCTACTCTCAAAAAAAAAAAAAAAAAAAAGCATCCATGTTTGTCATCTATGTCCATATGTATATACTGCACATTTTCTGGAATGATTTGAAAGTAGCCTGAAGATATCAAGACATCACAATTCAATTCTACAAATTCTCCAGCATCATGGAAGAATAAAGACATTCTCCTACATATACCACACCAAAGAAAATTAGCCTAATATTTAGCTCCTAATCAAATTCCCCATTTGTCCCCCAATGTCTTTTTTGGCAGTTTTGTTTTTGCTAAAGGTTCTACCTATTTTATGTGGTGGTGGGGTCTCCTTAATCTCTTTTCATTTAGAATAGCCCTCTTACCCTTTGTGTTTATTTTAGTTTATTTCAGTTACTTATGAGACTGAAATTTTAAAGAGCTCCAGCTTTCTTAGATAATCTCCCACATTCTGAATTCTCTTGATTATTTTCTCATGGTTGGATTCCAACAGCTTTGGAAAAATGCTATCTAGGAGATGTCTCTGCTTCACCTCAGAAGGTAGGTAGCATTGTACTGTCCTGCTGTTTTTTGACCTGTTAAGGTGCCAATCTTTGCAATCTTCCAATTGCAAAGTTCATAGTTGGCTCTTTAACAAATAATCTAGAGTGAAGTGTTCTTTGAGACTATTTGAGCATCTTAGCATCTGTTAACAATCACAATCCTGGCCTGAACTTGGTTTGCAAAATGGTGACTTTGCTAAAAATTCTCTTTTATTAGCAGGCATACTCTGTGAAGAAGTTCTCATCACGTTCTACATGCCTCCCCACAGGCATCCTCCAAACACCCTTCCTGCCACCAGTCAGACTAACTGTGCTCCATTTGCTGCCAGAAGACAGCTGCAAATCTGAACATGTCTGTGCCCTGTTTAGACTCCTTCAGGGAATATGCTCAAATCTGAGAGTGTGACACGGGATTCTTTGTGATCTGGCTCCTGCCTACCTCTTCATACTTCATTTCTTTACTTCATTCAAACTAGGGTACTCCAAACACGGCACCCTACTTCATACCCACGTACCCCTGTACACACTGTACCTCGGACTGCAGACACTTCCCAGCCCTCCAACTTCTGCTGACTTTGCCTTGTTTTTCAAATGTGGGTTCATACCTTAGCTCTTCAGAGCCTAAGATTGAGCAGGTGCCTCTAGGGGTTCTCTTAACACCTGTGCACACTTCTACCACCCCATCTGTGGCCTCACCTTAAATATGTGTTCTGGTTTGCTTAACTCTCACACTTGGTTCTAAGCTCATTGTGGGAAGAGATTTGTCCTTTTCTCCATGTGACAGAAATTCAGCATGTTGTCTGACACACAGTAAGCACTTGAGAACATTTTCCAAGGAATTAATCTGTTTCCTTAAATTACTAATGAATGTCATAAAGTCTCCTGGATAACTATATATATATATACATATATAGTTATTAGACCTTTTTTTGTCCTTAAGGGGCATGTATATATGTATATATATATATATATGCCCTTTAAGGGCAAAAAAAAAAGGTCTTATAACTCTTTGTATTGTTCATCTCTCCCAACCTAATATTATTCATTTGAATTAGCTTCTGAGCAAGTATGTGGGCACTATAAAGTGTATGGATACACCACCACTGATGTGCCCAGGATATTTTTTTTCTTGGGAATTACTCCTCCACTACCCAACAGAATGATCAGTTTCTTGCTGCTCTTCTCACCAATGGGGCTTATCATGAGACTAGTAATTTAGAGAACTTCGCCCTCCTGACTGACATGATTGGTCCAGGAAAAGACACCTGGCCAAGACTGACCTGTCAGCATCATCCCTGAGACTTTTTTTTTCTCATTCCTGAGACTTTTGAAGGAACTATCAAGAAACAAGCCAACACAAGGGCAGACAAGACAAGGACAGGAAACAGAACTACGACCTTTACATTAGTAAGTCACATTTGAAATCTTCCTACCACGTAAGTCAACCAATACCTTCTGTCTAGCCTTTTACCTTATCAACAAGTCAACAAGACTTTTACCAAGTCAACAAGATTTAATTCCACAACACTCCACATTGGGCTAACAGGTAAACTAAGATAGAGGATTAAAACATCAACTTAATCTTTCATTGATTTGGGGGAAATTATGTAGAGATACATGTAAATCAGGGTTCTCCAGAGAAGTAGAACCAATAGGATGGAGAAATAGATACAGATACTGACAAAATTACAAATATATGAGGAGACTTGTTATAGGAATTGGCTCACATCTCAGCAGGGGGGAGCAGGGGGAGTGTCAGGAAGTCCCACTACTTGCGCCAGGCTGGAGAATGGGAAGGACTTGATGTAATTTAACCCCAGTTCAAGGTCTGGGGACCAGAGGAGTCAGTGGGGATATTTTCTAGGTTTATATCACTTCTCTGGAAATGTTCTCTGGGCAGAGGTAAGAGACTAGTTTCTCTTAAGGTTGCCCACAGAAATGGTGGACCATGGAAGGGGAGAAAGAAAAGAGTGTTGGTTGAAAGTCAACTCCTTCATGTCAGCCCAACTGGGTACCATGGGTGATTATTTTTAGGAGCAAGAGGAGATAGCCAAGCTCTTTAAGAAGAGCATTTAATTTGAATTAGCTTAATTAGATGCTTTCTCCTAAGGAGGCGTGGGGGGGGGGGAGATGATGGACGACACACACACAGAATAGAGGACAGCAAGACATGGTGCTTTTTTTTTTTTTTTGCAATTTCACTTTTTCACTTAAGGCTAGAACTGCTGGTCCACCTCCAAAATTGTCCTTTCTAGAGATGCAAGGGTGAAAAATGATGAGTTCATTTTATATCTCTGAATTTCATGGAAAGGGAGATAGTTATGCACACTTTCATCCCTAAGGCACCTCTTCCAATCTTGGACTTTAATTTTTCTGACCCTTACTACCCAGTATCCTCCCTGGGGAAGAGCAGAAACCTGACTCAGTACAATGAAGGTGGATGCATAAGAGCAGAGGCCCCAGCAAAGCCCTTTCCAAGACCCATCCAGCTTGCCCCCAGTCCTGGCTGCAGCTCCAGGAAGCCACGCCTTTGCAGTCATTTTCAGCTTTTGTGTTTCCCCTGGTCAACAAAGGAGGGAAGGGGCAGTTCTGTTCTGGACTTTAGTTTGAAAAAGACAGGAGAGGGTGAAAACACTAAGTTTCAAAAGAACAGCAGCAAATTTAATTAAAAAATGAAAACGATTTCAGGAGCTTAGGGAAAGGAAAGGGAGAAACTATATTTCCTTCTTGCCTACAGGACTGGAATCTGCAGCAGCTTACATCCTCTGAGTCAGTAGTACGCAATTTGAGTGCCTGGGGACGCCAGAGCATCGCTTCATAGCAACTACCCAAAAGTACGTGAGCTCGGTTTCCCCAGAGGCAGTGGGAGAACTGAGGCAGAGAGGAGTGATGGCTCCTGGCACACTGGGGGTCACCTCTCCTTCTGCTTGTCCTAGAGCTTAGTGACACGGGCGGTGACTAGCTTATATCTGCGCGGTAACTCGCATTCCGGGGAGGTGTCTGCAGGCAGGTCAGAGCCGGCATGTACCCCTCCACATGTGCCTGCCTGCCCGCCTGCCGTGCGCCCGCTGAGCGCAGGAGGAGCAGCGCCCCTCTTTCTCCCCCGGAGGTTCCCGCGGCTTCTAGCACCCTTCCTCCTCTCCTCCATGTCACTAAAGCCGCGTTATTGTCACAGCCCCGCGAGTGGGCTGCAGGCCGACCCTGCAGTAGGCCCCTATCCCCACGTCTGCAGAACCAGTGTGGCTGCACACAGTTCTCCCAGGCAGAGAAAATCAGGGGGAAGGCCGGTGTGCAGCCCTGACTAATGATCACGCCGGCAAGACTGGATGCAGACTGTGACTCAAGCTGTGGAGGCACAGCAAATGGGAGAAAGAGTAGGAGGAAGAGGAGGAACACGGGGGTGGGGGTGGGGGGAACACAGGTGGGGTGGGGAGCAAATGAACAAAGGCTTCTGAACTTTGAATCTAGAAAGAGGAGTTCCGCAGTCAGTGAAGGAGAAAATAATGAGATGAAATATCTTCACACCCCAAGCCAGCCCTAGTTTGATGTCACTTTATAGAGAAGAAAGAACCAAGATTATAAAAGAATCTTACTGTAATTGCAATACTGTAAATTGCAGTACAATGTAATATATAGACTGCACCCCGAATTCGGTGTCTAGACTGTGAAATCTTAAGGACAAGAAACATGGCTCCTTTTAAGTTGGAAAAGTAATAATATGCACTAAAACTGGTTTCCTTTGGTCTGGTTCCAAGAATACAAGTCTGGCCAGAACAGATATTTAAAGACAAGTTAGGTTCAGTTTTTCCATAGGAACGTATGTCCTGGGGCAATCATTTGACATGCTTTCCATCTGATTGCTTGTTATAATAAGTCTCGTTATAAGAGGGTGGTCTGTTCTGTATGTGCAAGGTATTTGGACACAGATATGTGTGTGCAGGTATAGATCATAATTTACAGCTACATTTAAGAGTTCACTTAATATTCTAGGACAGTTGTTTTAGTCCTATGTCTTAATATTAGCTTTTATTTCCAAATATTTGTAACATATTGAAGTGAAATTCACAGGCAATGTAATCTAAATAATCACATTATTTCCTTAAACTATATATACTCATGGTAAAGGAGAAATAAAGGTAAATAATTTAGAAGGAAATAATATATACTTTAGTACACAAATACTCAGGTACAGCTAACTAGAAGATAGAAAAAAGCAGGCAAATGGTTATGCCAACTTATAATGAATGGTTGGATTTAAGAAAAATAAGACAATATTCATCTGAACACTGTTATTCCTTTTTCTTTGTGATTAACATTTATAAATTAACCTTAAACAGATAAGCTTCTTCATAGCCATCAAATTTCCATGAATTGGACACACACATGCAAACAGGTACGAGTTCGCTGACTCAAATATTATGAGAAACGTTGCCTTCAGTGACATGATTTCTGATATTTTGAACAACTTTTGGTCAAGTTCCCAACAAAACCTTTTCCTAACAAAGTGCAATTTTCTCTCAATTTAGCTAGCAATTGCATTTGTAGAAAAATCATTATTTAGTAAAACCATGTCAAATCTTTATTTATATCTAAAATGGAGTTTACATCTAGATTGAATAAGAAAAGGATTTTCCCTTCCTAGTGATTTCTGTAAGGCTCTGGAAAAGATGTTTCATGTTGCTGCCAGGCCTGCATGGCAGGATAAACCCACCTCTGGCCTCCAGGCACTGCAAGTCACTGGTGCTCCTTATGCATTGCTCCACCAAAGTGCACCCACAAGTTTCCAAAACAACTCCCATTACATGTAACTCCCCCAACTTTGTTCTTTTTACCCTTGCTTTGGTTATTCAGGGTTCCTTGAGATTCTATGTAAAGTTTTGGGTTGATTTTCTATTTTGACAGAAAAATATATTTGGGATTTTGATAAGGATTGCATTGAATCTGTAGTTTCTTTTGCATAGTATTGAAATCTTAACTATAATAAGTATTTCCATTCATGAACAGATGTCTTTCCACTTATTTGTCCCATGCCATTTTCAAATCTAACGACTAGATCAAATGTCTTTTTATTTGTAAGGCTGTAGCTTTTAAAACTTAAGGGCTCTGATCTGACTAGCCCCAAATCCCCACCTTTTCACTTTCTCATCACTACATTAGAAATCAGTTTATTAGTTGCAAGTAAAATCAAATATCTGTCAGAATCCAACTTCCAGCAGAGATGTTAATGAACAGTGTTCACAATTATATGAGACATTGAACTTGCTGACATAAACTTTTCTCCAATTTCAAGAGTCTAGTTTTTTTTCTCCCTTAGATCCCGAGTCACAAAACATTTTTTATATTTTTTAATATCAATTAGTAAATATTTTAGATGTTGCTGGCCATATAATATCTGTCACAGCGCTATAACTCTGCTGACATTGTGTCAAAGCCCCTGTGACACCAGATAAAGAAGTGTTGCTGTATTCCAAGGCTTCAAAGCTGAACCTTGAAAACATTACGCTATGTGAGAAAAGCTAAACACAAAGGCTGCATGCTGTATGATTCCATTTATATGAAATGTCCAGAATAGGCAATTCCATAGAGACAGAAAGTGGATTAGTGGTTTCTAGGCGCTGAGTGGAATGAGAGCATGAAGAATGATTGCTAATGAGTGTGGTGTTTCTTTTGGGGGTTATGTAATGTTCTAAGATTGGGTACTAGAGATGTGTGCACAATTCTATACTGCACTTCAACTGTTAAGGGGCAGTTTACTGCACTGCAACTATTAAGGGGGGACTACTCTTGTAAAAATAGAATGGTAGCTCAATAAAGTTATTTTTAAAAGTAGTCACAGGCAATATGTAGACAAATGGGTTGGCTGTGTTCCAATAAACATTATTTATAAAAATGGTTGAATTTGGGCCATGGGCCATAGTTTGTGGAACCGTGCTGGACTGTGAGACCCATGATAAGGCTGTGCCATTTGCTGTCAAGCATTCACTGTTTAATTAAACACTTTGTTTAAACAAACATTCCAGTCAAAAAAATGGGTAGAAGAACCAAAATGATGCTTCCCCAAAGAAGAAATGCAAATGGCATTTCTTTATGAGAACATTATGAGAAAATGTTCAACATCACTTATTATCAAGGAAGTCCAAATCAAAAGCACAATGAAATATCACCTCACATTGATGAGAATGGACCCACATTAACACAACAAATGGAAACAACATTGGAAACAATAAATACTGGTAAGGATATAAAGAAAAAAAAAACTCTCAGACTGTTGGTGGGAATGCAAACTGGTTGAGCCACAATAGAAAGCTGTGTAGAGGTACTTCAAAACATTAAAAATGGATCTACCACATGATCCAATGTTTCCACTCCTTAGAATCTACCCAAAGGATACAGAAACACTAATTTGAAAGGAAACCTGCACTATTAGAATAGCTAAGATATGGAAACAACCTAAATGTCCCAAAACAGATGAATGGATCAAGATGTGCTGTATATATACAATGGAATACTACTCAACAATTAAAATAGATAAACTCATGCCATTTGTAGGCACATGGATGAAGGTAGAAGGGATTATGCTAAGTAAAATAAGTCAAAAGGAACAAAAGAAAAAAGGAAAATGCAAAAAAAACTAAAATAAAAAGAAGTCAGAAGGAAGAAGAAAAATAAGGGATGATTTCACTTATAGGAGAAATACAGAGAAACTAAACAAAGAAAGGGTTAGAAAAAAGACAAAATTTGCAGACTGACCATAGATCTGAGGCATATATCAAGGGAAAAGAGGGAGAAGGGTCAGAATAGAGGTGGGACGAGCACACAAGGGACTGTGCTGATGGTTTACTGGTGCTGTGGTGGTGGGAGAATTATGGGGACTGCACCTGGGAGGAAGAAATCAAACGTTGTACAAAAATGAACAATGATGTAAGAAAATTAATAAGCTTCCAAAAAAGAAAAAAGCCTTGTCTCGAGAGTTTCTGGGTACTGCCTGAAAATTTTTGGCCTCTGCCTCAGTCATGTCCAGTTCTGTGCTCCTGAACTTGGCTTTTCTAAGCCTTACAGACACATTGACCTTTGTGTCAATCTTCTAGTCTCTTAGCTTCCACAGTGACCCACTTCCTTACTTATTGCTCTAAGGGTATGTAATCCTCTCACATCTCCCTCAGTTTGCTGACTGTTCTCTATTTTCATCTTCTCTCTTTGCTATCTGTCATTTTCATTAATTAATCCCCTCATTCACTCAACAGCAAGTATTTATGAAGCATAAAATTCCATTACTTATAATTCTTCTTTTGTTTTTTTGAGACTAGGTCTTGCTGTTTTTGCCTGTGGAACCACAGGGTCACATTGCCTGGGGTACCACAGACTCAAGCAATCCCCAGCCTCAGCTTCCCAGGTAGCTGGGATTACAGGCGCACACCGCCATACCCAGCTGCTTTTTTGGAACTAGGTTTCACTATGTTGCCCCAAGAGAGACTCGAACCGCAATCCCTGGTCCCCACCGCGACTTCCTAGGCTGCCGCTTACAGGCACATGCCACCGTGCCGGGCATTACTTGTAATTCTAACAGCTTCAAAGGGTGGCCCTGGTGTCTCCAGAGCTGAGCTGGTGGTGCCTGGTCTCTTCCCGCTATCATAGTCAAATCAACAGCCCAGCAACCAAAAGAATAAAAACAACTGGAAGCAATTGCAGTCTTTATTTGCCTTCTTCAAAGGCTGTCAATACAGACCTGTTGATAATTTGCAGTGATTTTTAATAAACACTGCCTGTTCCTCCATTCCTCTTCATCTTCACGTCTCCCTCTCCTCCCACTCACAACTCTTTTTCTTTCTCCCAGGCCAAACATTTGTGGCTCTCCACAAAGAGAGATACATATCCGTTTAGGCCACCCATGCTCTTTTATATTTACACTCTAGTCCCCTGGTAGGGGAGCTGCTGCCAGATTCTTAGTTATTCATAGCTTCTGCTTGAAATCCTTCAGGCCGAGGAGTGGGGGCTGTCTCTGTCAAGAGCGGCATTATTAGCACAGGCAAGAGCGGAGATGTTACCGGGCAAACATCCCCACGATTGTGTGCTCCCACTAGCAGCAAAGTCTCTGAAGCAAATGTGGGACCATCTCCCATCTGTTCAAGTTCCAAACGTGGTCAATCTTTTGGAGTCTAATAAATGTGGAAGGATGGGGCTCAGGTATCTCATAGTGATACAGCCTGTGACCCATTTGGTCCCACTGAGAGCAGGGACCAGAGCCTCTAGCTGGTGCTGAGTTCCTTGATTGGCTTCTGAGAATGGGGGACCCTCAGGCACTGAGACTCCTTGTCAGAGATCTGGCTCAGGTGGCCCAGCCACACCACTTCCTCTGCTGCTCTGGGTCATAATTCTTCATCTGTAATTATTCACCAATATTGTGGACTCAGTGGGACTCTTGAGGTTAATTGTTTAGTACCTGTTTGTTAGTTCACTATTCTTCTGACATGACCTTGATCAAAGTCAAGATCATGATCCCCAGGCCTGGTTCCACAACCCCTGTGAACACTCTATGCTAGCAGGAGCAGCACATTTTCCTCTTTTTGCTGGTTATGATTTTGACATTTTAGTCCCACAAATTATCCATCTATCCATCCTGCTGTACTTTCTTTAGAGAGTAAAGAGGCTTTACACCAAACTAATAGTCCTTCTGTTTTGAGGTCCATGACCACCTTCAGGAGACTTTGAAGACTGTCATCTGGTGGGTGGCATTTCCCAGTCTCCAGAGCTTTCCAATTCTACATAATACACTGTGTGTGTTGAACTTGACTCAAGCATCTTTCTCAGTCACCGACCTTGCTCCTTCTGCAAATGTCGTGGCTCTTGGACTTGAAGCAACCCAAAGCCTGCTTGATAGAAAGTGCCAGGGCGCCTGTGAATACCCAACTCTGGTCTCCAGGAGTGAAGGTGGGCAGAAGCCACAACTTCCCCTTCCTTTCCAGCAGCAGGTTAAGAAATGGTGTCTGGTTTGTAACTATACAGGGGAGACTTTTTTTGGCTTTCTCAGTTCGGTGTGGTTATTAATTTGGTTTCCTGGAACCCGAGAGCCAGTTTTAAGCATCTCATCCTTGCCCAGTTGCAGCTCTGAAGCTAGAATCTCTTCAGAGGTTTTAGTTTTGCAGGGTAGCTTGCTCTGAGCTTCCTCTGTGTCCCATTTTAGCTGAAAGTCTTTTTGTTGAGTAGGAAGGTCTACCCTAAACATTAATCTTAGTTTTAATAAGGAGCGTGCTATCCCTTGCTAGCTCTCCTTTTAGACCTTATAAGATGTGGCACAAAAATCCAAATTCTGCTTTTTGGCCCCAACCATTTGCTGTTCATTTCCAATATCTGTGCTTCCTATTATATTATCTCAAATACTGATTTTTCAAAGAATCATTAGCTACATGGCACATAATACAAAGGTGTATGCAAGGTTGTTCAGTGAAAAATAAGCTTCCCATTCTTGTTTCATTCTCAGGCACCCATAATTATGTCTCTCTGCATGCTCAAAGCCACAAGCATATATAGTCTCAAAACAAGCAGCTTTGGTCTGCACCTTGCTTTTCCCTTTCATCTCTTAGAGAGACAGTTTCCCATCCCTGATAAGAGCTGCCCCATTCTCACTACCTGCTGCCTGGCCGTTGTACCATAATTGATCCCAAACTCTTCCTCTTCACAGACTTCTTCCTTGAGCCTGATCCTTTAGTCTTTGTTTCACCGTCAAATTGTTAGCCAGAACAAGAGAAGTAAACACAGTTCTTGTGTATCAGCAACAGATTCCAGTTGCCACGGAGCCTGTAACAATGACCTTCCTGACAAAGATCAGCTGGTAAGTGGTTATTGACACTTGGCAGCTTTCTGTGAGGCCACGGGCACACTTGCCAGGGGACTGTATGCCTCCTGATGAGGCCTGCATATGGCCAATTCTGAATGCACATCTCTAAGTTTCTCTTGCCTTCCTGCTTCCCCCCTCTCGCGCCCTCCCCCAGCCCCACCGCATGTAGTACGCTAACTTACCAAAACAAGTAACAGGAACAATAAGGGGCAGCAGAGTTTGGAAGAAAGAACTTTTTAGGAACTGGATAAGCACAGAAAAGATTTTGGAATTAGTGCTTGAGCAGGGCTAGGACGGATTGGTAGAAAAGAGTTTTGTGCATTAAAGGCAGAGAAATTAGAAAGAGCAGAGGCAAAAAGAAGGTGGATTAGCCCAAATCGAGAAAATAGGAGATCAAAGGGATGGAAACAAATTTTTTCTTCTTCTCTACACTGGAAGCAAATATTTTTATGCTGATGAACTGTGGACTATGAAGTGGGAGCAGAGCACAAACATGGATGACCTGAACACAAACATGGGTGACCTGAATTATATTTAATTTGGGAAGGTCTACATTCTTAATTAATTAATTAATTAATTAATTAATTAATTCTTGTGATCTAATGAGGCAAAGTTGTTTTTTGTGTTTCTTTCTTTTTTTTTTTTTTTCAGGATAGTCTTAACAATTTTTGGCCCTTTACTTTTCCTTATAAAATTTGAAATCACTATGTCAGGTTCTTTTGGGGGTAGTACTTGATTCTATTGATTAATTTAAAGAGAAACTCATGCATGCATATGAGTTTGCATACATTCACAAAGCTCTATATTTGGTATTTTGTAAAACTTAAATAAATAAACAAACAAACTGAAACTATAACAATGCATAAAAACTAGCTCCTTGTATAGATACACCAGGCAGTAAAAACTGAAAACTTGAGTAAATCAACATTGTCTTATACTCAGATGCATACTACTTGGCAACATCTGAAACAAATGTCAAGGCATAGCACTTGATACTTCTTTGAATCTGTTTCAGTTAAGAGCATGAAAATGGTTAGAGCTAGCCTAAAAATAATTCTTTTTCCAACCAAAGATAAAAGGATTATATTTATAACTTGGTATCAGTTTACTAAACCACAATATTTTAAAACTATTATGTGATACCAAAGGGTATGGACATTAAAAGGCAACATGCAATGTGCTGTCGAGAGGTTACACACACTTCATTCAAGGGATTTTAAGAGACTGCCCTGCTTCTAATAATTCTAGCAAAATGAATGTTACCAATGGGAGTAGAATTAGCATCAAGTCACTGTTGTCATTTTTTTCTCTTTGGAACAAAGGACATAACAAATAATTTGGTGTGCCCAGATGGCCTAATGCAGTAAGAGGGTTCTGTTTCAAGATATCATCAAGTTCTCCTGTTTGTTCTGTGTGTGACCTCTTTGCATTAACATTCTTTCTTATCTAATTTTCACTGTGTCTTCTCTCTTTACTGATGTCAGCACTGTTTGAAGGATCTTCTTCATCTGAATCCAGTAGAAGCATATCATCTTACACTTGTGTTGTGGTGTGGAAGGCTATACTTCAGAGTCACTGCCATTGGTAGGGCTTCTGGCAGCATCTTCAGCTTATTTGCATCCTACTTTTTCTGGAGTATCAGGAATAACTTCAAAAAAAATTTTTTTTGAGACTAAGTCTTGCTATTTTTGCCCATGGAACTGCAGGCTCATGTTGCCCGGGTACCACGGACTCAAGCAATCCCCAGCCTCAGCTTCCCAGAGAGCTGGGATTACAACTTCAATTTTGACAGTCTTTCCAGGTCTACATGATGAAGAATATTAATCAATAAAGAGTAGCCATGAAGGAAATCATCTGCGGGGAGCTGGTTCCCATTTCTAATTCCAAATTCTCACAACTTCTTGGGACTATTAGTGTCTGTCTCTCCCCTTTTTGAAAATGTTAGGATTGTTCCTTTCTTATCTTCACCTAGGGCATCTGGTACTGTCATCACACATTTTTCTCTCATTACCTTATCTGGTAAAGTGGGAATGGACACTTTGTGGATCTTCTACACCCACCTCAGGCTTACAGGCACACATGTAATAATTAGGATGAAGAGGATCAGTGCACAAGGCATAAGTTTCCTCCCTGGATTTGGCTGTTTGTTCAAAAAAATTGTTCTACACTGGTCTATTTTTTCCTAGTATAATCTAGGAAAAGGATATAATCTATATCCTTCCAATACAATTAACCCAAGAATCACTACATTAATAGTAATAACAGAACAATGTTTCCTGCCATTGATTTTATATCAAACCTGCTCTTCATATTCATACTGAAAATATATTCATCCTGAGTTTTGCAGATGAGGTGACAAAATCAATTTCAGATGGATGGTCCTTGTTCCCTATGAGCTCAGCTATATATCCTTTTCCTGCTAAATGAACTCTCAGTCTCAATGCTCTATGAAAATAGATGTGCATAGCTCTTCGCATCAAGAACCTGGTGGTCTTTCAAACTTAACTGGTGTTCATTTTGTGTTTTGATGAACTGGTTTCTTTCTTTGACTTTATACTTTACCCCAGTTCAATGGAACTGGAGGTTTCCTTCTTTCCCATAGTTTGTTCATTATTTCTTTCTTTCCCATAGTTTGTTCATTGTCAACAGATAACTTCTTTCCCATAGTTTGTTCATTGCCAACAGATAATATCTTTTAAAAGCTTGGAAATAAGTTTAATTGAATCACATTCATTTATTTAGCCCATTCCTTAGTGGAGATATGTTTCAAGTCACTCCTTCCTTAGATGCTCTGGCTCTAACTTTGGCTTCCATTGGTTCTCAGGGTTCTTTGAGTCAGCTCTATTGGAAGATATTTCTTGACCAGCATCTTCTTCCCCAAAGAACTGGTTGAACAATTGTTTTCCATAAATGATGCAATGAATAGATTATGAAGGTGTGTGATAAACTGCAGAGGCAAGAAAAAGATTTCCGTTGTTTTTTTTTTCTCAATGACATTCTTAGAATGCAATCATACCCTTTGATAGCAGTTTCTTGCCAAGATAACCAGCAGTTCTGCTCGCAGTAAGAAGCACCTTAAGCCAGACGTGGTGGCATGTGCCTGTAGTCCCAGTTACCTGGGAATCTGAGGCTAGGGATCACTTGAGTCCGCAGGTTCAAGACAACCCTGGGCAACATAGCAAGACCTAGTCTCTAAAAAAAGAAAAAGTACCTCACCTGACAGACACATCTTATTAACATAGCTGCTGGGAGCTCTTTTATCCAGAGCATTTACAATTAGTATAATTTTTTTTTTTTGAGTCTAGGTCTAGGTCTAGCTCTGTTTCCCGGGGTAGTCCCGATCCCAAGGACTCAAGTGATCCCTAGCCTCAGCCTCCCAGGTCGCTGGGATTAAAGGTGCCCACCACTGCACCCAGCTGCTTTTTCAAGATCAGATCTCACTATGTTGCCCAGGGTAGTCTCTAACTCAAGTAATCCATGGCCTCTTGCTTCCCAGCACTTGGATTACAGGTGCACGCCACCATGCCCGGCTACAATTAGTATAAATGTTGGAAACATTCCCAATTATAGTTAGGGAGCAGGATCCTGTCATGGTTGGCTATCTTATATACTTTCTTCAGTAACCTGGACCTATGATCTTCCAGCATGTTCCTTTTAAAACAAAACTGCTTGTTGAGGTTGCTGAAATCAATAATATCCATAGTCTCAATAGTATCAGAACAATATGGGAGAAGCCAGTGAGCATGAGGTTCCTGAGCACCCACATTTATCACCAGTGCCCAGCCTCCAGTCAGCTCCTGGGGTAGCCCTCACAACAGGGCCACATCAGGACTGCCATGAGCCAGGTGGTATCAGAAGAGGAAGGTACAACCCCTGAACCCAGTTCTTCACCTGGGCAGGCTTGCTATCTAGTGGGGAAGATGTCTACTTACAATAACAATGATATGCAACCCAACTTAAAAATAAGCAGAGGATCTACTTGGACATTTCACCAAAGAAGATAGGCAGATGGCCAACAGACATATAGAAAGGTGCTCTACACCATTTATTAGGGAAATTTTATATCAAAACCATAACATATTTAACCTCACACTGGATAGAAGGATTTTTATTTAAAAAAATCAAGAAATAATAAATATTGGTGAGGATGTGGAGAAAATGGACATTAGTCCACTGTTGGTGAGAATGTAAATTAATGCTATCACTATGGACAGTAGAAAGGGTCCTCAAAAAATTAAAAATAAAATTACCCAAAATCCCACCTCTAGGTATTTACTGAAAGAAGATGAAAAGAGTAACTCTAAAAGATGCATGCACACCTGTGTTCATTGCAGCACTGTTCCCTGTCCCCAAGGTATGGGAATAATGTAAGCGCTCAACAATGGATAAATGGGTATATGTGATATGGATACACAGTGGAATACTGCCCACCCATAAAAAAGGTGCAATCTTGCTTTTTTGACAATGTAAATAGACTTTGAGGGGATGATGCTAAATGAAATAAGTCAGAAGGAGAAAGACAAATACGACAAATACTTCACTCATCCACAGAACAGAAAGAAAATAAAACAAACCTTTAGACTCTGACAACAGAATGGTGGTTACCAGACTGGGACAGGGTAGTCAATGGAAGGGAAAAACTGGTGGATGATGACCTTGGTGGTGGGTGTGGTAAGAAAATCTTATCTTGGAAACCATACAATGTTATAAATTAATATTACCTCAAAAAAAAAGTGACAGTTTAGTGTGACAATTGTTTTCATAGAGGAAGTTCTTGTGGGAGGCAGGGGTGTAGAGGCTCACGTCAGAGACAAACTGGGGGAGAGTGGGAAAAAGCAGTAACTGGAGGTTTCCCAGCATACAGAACTTTCCGTCTCATTTTTTTTCCCTATTGCAGCATTCTATGTCTTCCATATCCTTCCTTCCACATCTTATCTTTCCTTTAGGATTCATGTTAAATCTCTTCCTGGTCTCACACCATGGTGTTTCTGTCTTCACCCTGACAGTAACACTAATGTGATGAAAGAGCGATGTTGACTTGACTTATGAATGTATGTCTATATGGGTATATGTGCAAACATTAGGCTGAATCATATAAACATCACCAAATATTTAACCGTTTTTAGCCCACAAAAATATTAATTCCATAAGATCCAACCATATGATTTGAAAACTGCCTATGGTTATTCCTACACAAAGCCAGTATACAAACTTACAGCTTAGCTCAAAGATACAAATTTATAAGAGGCCCACAATGTTCACATTCAGCAAATTCCTTTAAGTATAAATTCTCATTTCCATGTTTTTACACACATATATAAACATGCAAAGTAACAAACTCATTCACAAATGTCTTCAAGATGCCATACACTCGGCATGTACACACAAAACCAAAAGACACATGAGATGTAAATCTACACAAACTCACTGGTACACAATCACAACCAATATACTGGTAGACACATAGATTTCCACACATTTGTTTCCTGAGATATCCAGACTAATTCTCAACTAAACAAAGCGAAGCACATGTGTACCATAAGGGAAAATTCTGCTCACCCACTTCTGTCTTTTGGTAAACCTAGAAAATTAGGAAATAGTGCAATGACTGTGTTTAAAACAAGAATTAATAAGCTTTGAACTGTGGCCAGAATCGGAGATCGCTGTTCGAGTCCTGGTGGGGGCAACATAGTGAGACCTAGTTCCAAAAAAATGGCTGGGCGTGGTGGCATGCGCCTGTAATCCCATCTACCTGGGAAGCTGAGGCTGGGGATCGCTTGTGTCCGTGGTACCCCAGGCAATGTGAGCCTGCGGTTCCATGGGCAAAAACAGCGAGACCTAGTCTTAAAAGAAAAAGCTTTGAGCTGAAGCTCTGCACTGAAGAACCTAACTGTAAGGAAAGTACTTATGCATGAATGCACAGAATTTAACATTTTCAATCCTTGTCCTCCCAGGAAGCCTCTCCGTTGGAGTGCAGGTTACCCTAAAAAGGTGCTCTAATTACAGAAAAGGCTTTGCTAGTTCAAGTCTCTGCCAAGCCAACTTTTCTGCTGGGTTGAGTAAAATAGGAATCAATCACCGGAAGGTAGACTGGAACCAGTTATGTGTAGATTTCCTGCAAATGATGACACAGAGTGGTTATCACCCTGTCTTTGGCAGTTTGCAGTAGCAAGAGGCTCACTCTGGCTTGAGAGGGATCTGTTAGTGCAGCAGGGAGAAGATACCTGCAACCGCTGCACTTTTGCTGCATATACTGCTTCTCCAAGCTCCCGCCCCCTTCTTCTTGGGCCTACCACCAAGTGTCTGTCTGGTTTTTGTGGACACTAAGGTCTGTCACAGGTACTGAGTGGGACACTCTGAGCAGAGAAAAGCCATAGACCATGCCTGCTGTTTCAGCTCTTAGGCTCTTATGAAATGAGGTAGGAATTGTATTCAACTTTTTTGTATCGAAGTGTAACATACTCCAGAAAAGTGCAAGTCACTTTTATGCCCTCCCCCACCCCGTGAATTCTCACAAACACCCTAAAATAGCCATGACCCAGATCAAGTACAAAATATGACTATCACCCAGAAACCCTCTTAAACCCATTTTCATTCACTATCCCCAAAGAGAGCCAGGATCCTGACATTCACCACTGATGAGTTTTATCTGTTTTTGAACTTCACAGAATTAGAGTCATCTAAGACATGGTACATCTCATACTTTTTGTGTAGGGTCTTTCATTCTGTGTTAGACTTGAGGTTTGAGAAGTACAGTATGGTAGAACAATACCATAGTACTCTATTTTAAGAATATACCACAATTTATTTATCCATTTTGCCACTGTTGGACAATTGAATTGTTTCATCTTTTGATTTCTCCTAGTAGTACTGCTATAAATATCCTTCTGCAAGGTGTTTTTATCTGATAAAGGACCTATATATAGAATACAAAATGAATTCTTATACATTAATAAGAAAAAACAAACAACTCAATAAAACATTGAGGATTACTGACTAGGCACTTTGTGTAAGAGGAAATTGCCTATAAACACACAAGAAGCCACCCAACCTCATTAATCATCAGAGATGAACAAATTGAAAGTACAATGAAATACTATTACAAACCTATAAGGTCAAAATTAAAAGATTGACAGAAAGGAGAGCCAACAGGAATGCAGAACAACCAAGGCTCTCTTTCATTGTGGGTTGGAATGTAAATTGATAAAGTCATTTTAGAAAACTGTCTGGCAACACATACCAAAGATATATCTTAGGACGAGACAATTCAACTCCACAGATATGCAGTAAGTAATTTCCACGGACTTTCGAAAGCTATTAATATATGTGACTAATCAGAAGGGTGATCACTTTAAATCTTCTTTCACAAAGAGGTGGAGAGACCAGAGCAGGGGATAAGGGGAATGGGAGGCAGGGGAGGAACACCCAAAAGGCAAGAAAAAAAAATGTAAACAAATCTCATATAATAATTTTTTTAAATAATAAAAAAATCTTTCACTGTGCATCATAATCAGTATGGATCCTACTTTTATACAGCTACCCACAACTTTTGTCTTAAATCTCTGCTACAGGGTTGGCTGTGGTGGCATGTGCCTTTAATCCCAGCCTAAGAAGGAAGGCTAAGACCAGGAATTGCTTGAGTCCAAGGGTTCAAGAACTGCCCAGGGCAACATAGTGAGGCTTAGTCTCAAAAAATAGCTGGATGTGGTGGCACATACCTGTAATCCCAGCTACCTAGGAGACTGAGGCTGGGGATCACTTGAGTCCGTGGTACCCCAGGCGATGTGAGTCTGGGGTTCCCTGGGCAACACAATGAGACCTAGTCTCAAAAAATTTTTTTCTCTGCTACATCTTTACCAAAACGGAGAGTGAGAACTGGGTAGAAGTTCCATCCTGTGGCATAGCACAGAGGCTTTTCCTTCTATTCCTTGTCCTTTCCTCCCTCCCCTCCTTTCCTTCTTTCTTAAACCTGTTATTAGGCAGTTAGGTGCTATTAACTGCAACTGAATATGTAGGTGGAAACTGGTTTGTGCCAAAATCTCTCCTCTGTGGGTAACCAGACCAGCAATCTGTGATCTGGTGAAGAGCATTTTAGGCAGAGTGAAAATAAGAACAAAGATCATGAGCTTCAAATGAACTTGGTCTTCAAAGAAGAGGGACAAGATGGCATTTCAGTTCTTCTGGTCATTCCCCTCAAAGCCCAGCATGTCTCCCAAGGAACAGGCACCTTGCTTTAAGTTCAGATTCCTTGGTTGTGTCCCCGTAATCTCCTACTTGTGTATGTTACTGAGTGTCACTTTCCATAATGTCCCTGTTGCTACATTCCACTTCTTTTTGGCATCCTTGTTTTATTGTGGAGATGGCTCTCTTCCAGGCCAATAAGTCAGTGCTTGCTGTCAGATGGGAGTTCAGCTGTGGTTGGCAGAGAGCAGAGTCCCTCTATGTGGGACTATCCATGAAACTGCTGGGATTCGGTAGTTTGATATCTGAGTTCCAAAGGTGAGTGTTCTGAGAAAATTGGAAGAAAGTTACATTGTCTTTTATGATTAGTTTTGAAAGCATAGTACCACTCCACCATAGTCATGAGGCTGCTCAGATTCAAGGAAACCACACCAGCCTCTTAAGTAGAGAGGTGTCAGTCCTGCTGTCGGACTATCATAAGGGAAAGAAAAAATGAGAGAAGGGTGATAAATATTGAGGGCAGAGTTGAAGGATTAATTAATTAATTCAGGTTTTTTTTTTTGAGAAAAATTTTTGTTGCATGTTGTAAATTCTCTTTCCATCAACCCTTCTTTGACTAGGTCTTGCTATTTTCGCCTGTGGAATTGCAGGCTCACCTTGCCCAGGGTACCACAGACTCAAGCAATCCCCAGCCTCAGTTTCCCAGGTAGCTGGGATTACAGGAGCATGCCACCACGCCCAGCTTTATTTTTTTGGAACTAGGTCTTGCTACGTGCCCTTGAAGGACTTGAACCACAATCTCTGACCCTGGCCATGGCTTCTAGACTGCCTCTTACAGGCATGTGCCACCATGCCCAGCCCTTCACCCCAGTCTTTAGTAAAGTTGGTTACTCATTAGAAAAGTCACTCAGGAACCTTGAGGATATTATGCTAAGTGAAATAAGCCAACCACAAAAAAGACAAACACTGTGTGATTCCACTCATAGGAGGTTCCTAGTGCAGTTAGTTAAAATCACTGACAGAAGCAGAATATTGGGACTATCTTGGTTGCATAGAGGGGTGGATGAGGGGTTAGAGGATGGATATGAAGATCCAGTTTGGAAAGATGATAGCATCCTAGAGATGGCTCTAGAGGTAATGGTTATATTATTTAGACATAATGGACTCTAGAGAGTCCACTCACAACAATGTGAATGGACTTAATGCCACTGAAAGGTACATTGAAAGTGGTAAATTTTACGTTAAGTATACTTTCACTTCACTACACAGTCCCAAAAATCTATGATATGAGGTGTGAGATATTATGGCAGATGTTTTTGGAAAGACAGCTTTTGGGATGGAATACACAGCAGAAATGCATGGATGTCTAAATGGTAACATTAAATCCATGCCCTTTGATACAGTGTAGTGAGTACATGCTCAGAATGAAAATCCTGATTGTTGAACATATGAGAAAGGGCTTAAGGAGAGTCCATGTGTTCTAAGGTCCTAGTATTGCTCAGGAGGCATTCATCCTATGCCAGATGCCCAGTCGCTTCTCCAAGTTTTTATTCCTCTCCACCATCTGCCTAATTTCATTACTCTTCAGAATCCCTGGGTAATTGTTTTTTAGGTTTTTTTTTTCTTTTCATTTTCCATAGAGTTAGCAGCAGCAGCAGGAGAGTTAGTATGTAGGAACTTTTATTGCCATTTTAGAAGCAGAGCTTTTGAAATTGAATCTGTAGATAAAACCTTTTCAGGGTATAAAGGAGATTTCTATTATTGGAGAAAAAATGTCACAAATGTAACAATTTCAAACAACAGACATTTAATATCTCACAGTTCTGTAGATCAGAAGTCATGGAATAGGCAGAGATATATATTATATATACATATATACACATAGTATATATAATATATATATACACATACTATATATATCTACATACACACATAATAAATATATATTCCCCTGTCCCCTACTTCATTAAGCCAGACTGGTTTAAATTAAAGACAAACTACTATCAATAAGCACACTTAGTAACCAGATCTTGGTTTCCAATAAAGTGACCTAGGGAACCATGGCTCATCACTGACCCAGAAAACAAGAAAGTACCCCTCCAAAACAGTGAAAACCTATCAAAAATACTTAAAAACCAGCTTGAGCATCAAATAGACAGTAACATAATATCCAGTGAGTACAATAAGCATATTTAACTCCTTCCTGTTACATAATTAATAAATAGCTGAATGTGAAAGTGCTCCTTAATGATAGACTAGCATGTAATAAATGGAATTTTAAAAAAAATCACCATTTTGCATTCAACTTAGTAATAAATGCTTCGACCATGAATCAGTGGATTCTACATAATAGCAAAAGATCCCCTTCAAATTTTCTATTACAATGGGGGGGGGGGGAAATTACATTATTACAGATTAACCTAGAAAACACTACCTTACACCTTAACCAGCTAACTAAAGCTGACATCCTTAATAAATGGAACAAATTGACCCTACAGGTTTTTCTTTTTTGAGACTACGTCTAGCTATTTTTGCCCATGGAAACACAGGCTCATGTTGCCCCGGGGTACCACAGACTCAAGCAATCCCCCAGCCTCAGCTTTCCAGGTAGCTGGGATTACAGGCGCGTGCCACCATGCCCAGCTATTTGTTTGGGACTAGGTCTCGCTATGCTGCCCCAGGCAGGTCTAAAACCGCGATCCCCAGTCCCAGCCGCGCTTCCATAGGCAGTCACTTACAGGCACTCACCACTGTGCCCAGCGCCACAGGCTTCTAATATGGTAACCTTCAAAGGACATGGCATCTTTTTTTCATGTGGCTTTCCAACCAAATATAACTGCATCTTATCATGAGGATCTATCAGACAAATACAACTTGAGGGATGTTTTTTAAAATAAACTCATTTTGGAAGATAGAGAAAAGCTGAGGAACAACTCAGTATAAAAGACTAGAGTCCTTTTGCCTCCACCGCTGTAGGGGAAAATCTTTTGGACAAAAGGAAGAAGCAGGTCACCCTGAAGTTCACCCTTGATTATACACACCCCGTAGCAGATGAAGTCATGGATGCTGCCATTTTTAGAAGCTTTTGGAGAGAATCAAAGTGAATGGGAAAGCTGTGCATCTTGGTGCAGGGGCCATAACCATTAAATGAAGCAAGAGCAGCAAGATAAGCATAACTTCTCAAGTACCTTTTTCCAAAATGTATTTGACATATCTCATCAAAAATATTTGGTGAATAACTATGTGATTGGTTACATGTAGTTGCTAACAGCAAATAGTTATCCATTACATCACGTGCAGATGAACCAGAATCAAGAGGAGGAAGATGAGGATTAAAGCTCATTAGCTGAAATATTTTGTACATGTTGTTGAATAGATTTCAGTTCCCCTGGTAGTAAAACCCAAACAGAGGTGTAGGGTTTCTTTAAAGGAATAGACAGGGACTTGACATTAAGCAGGTAGATGAGGGTGTGGAGGTTTGAGCTTCAGTCCTCACTGAAGGACTAAAGCTTTACTTTAAGAACCATAACTATAGTTTTATCTGGAAATACAACTGAGGGAACTCCACTGAAAATAAAGCCCCTAACTTTCTTTCCCAGGTTCCCTTTTGGAAGATGGCAGTATTGGGGCATGGGTAGGCGCATTCAAGGCATTGATCTTTTCATTTTTTGACTACAAGTTCCTCTTGATACATATCATTATGTGTGTTAACCTTTTTCTTCTTATAAAAATGAAACGTGATCCTTTGTCATTGCTGCTATAATGCAAGCATCCCAGTCTGGGTAGGTTCTTTTTTTCTTATTTTCTTTACTGGTTCTAGCAGCTAAAGGAGAATGTTGGAGCCCTTGGTGCATATTTCAGGCTTTAATACTCTCAGGGAACCAGGTACACAGGCACACCAGGCAGGAAGGCTGACAAGCAAGGAGGCTGGGTAGGGAGGCAAGCCCTCTTAACCCTTTCGAATCTTCACACTCCGTCTTTGGGTTCTCTCTGGCATTCTCTCTTTACATCATCTCCACCCTGTGTTTTCTCCTCCCTACTCTCCATAAAAGGAGTGACCCCAACTTTTATCCTTGCCTTCTAGGCCCAGGTGTGCCCCCTCATACATGCATACACCCACTGAGCCAGGCATGTACAGTCATAAGGAAGGCTCAATAACATATATGTATGTATATATATGTTATTGAGAAAAGGGCTGAAGTGATTGTGAAAGTCCAGGTTTTGGTCCAGCACAGTGGTGCGTGCCTGTAAGCACCAGCCTATGGAGCGCGCTGGGACTTGGGATCGTGGTTTGAGACCCACCCGGGGCAACATAGCAAGAACTATGGTGGTGCGTGCCTGTAATTCCAGCTACCTGGGAAGTTGAGGCTGGGGATTGCTTGAGCCTGTGGTACCATGAGGAACGTGAGCCTGCAGTTCACGGGCAAAGATAGTGAGACCTAGTCTCAAAAAAAAGTCCAGGTTTTAAATGAAGTGAAAATGAAAAAAGAAAGACTAAAGGTACATGACAACTAAATGATACTGGATCAGACTATAAACCAGTGGGGAAAATATATCTGTAAAGGATATTATTGGGACAGATGGTAAATCTGAATGTGAACACAGTCCCAAGTAGTTTTAGTTCAAGTTACCCTTGTGGCTCAATAGTTTTTTTCATGGTGTCTCTCAGTCAAAAAACTTCCAGATCCAAACAACTTATTAAATATTTACGATCTAGTCTGTCCACCAGTGGGTAGCCGCACATAGCAACTGCCTGCATGCCCATGGTGCTGTTGGAGTCCCCTTGTGGGTTGAGGGCAGAGGCAGCACGGACCTCCCAACATGACCTCTGCACAGGCAAGGGTGCATGGGAGTGGGGCAGGGGCTATGTCCCACCCACCAGCAGGTTGCTATACATTGCAGCCATCTGTGGCCTGGGGAACTGTGCCACAGTTCAGGCTTCCATCCCAGGAGGGGCAAAGGCTGTGTGTGCAAGACCATCTGGGCCCTAACCCTGCACTGGGAGGTGCTGGTGTGGGGGCAGGGTCAGGATGCCCCTTTTGTCTCACTCACTCCAGTTAGTCCTCAAGAGGAATAAGAAGAACACAGATAGTACAAACACTACAAAGAATGGGTGAGGGGCCAGATAAAGATCCTGCCCACACATCTGGGCAGGACACAGAGAAGGAACATCAAGAAAGCCAACTATGGTGGCAAAACAACTACAGTGATGACCTATCACAGAATCACAACTGCAGCCTCATCCAATGAACCAAAATCCCATTTCCAATCTGCCATCTAACAGAGCAGAATGCCCCTCTCCTTTCCACAGGAGAGGAAGGCCAGAGTCAGGGCATCGGCCGCAAAGCAAAGTTGCAAACTGAGGGGGAGGAGACGATCTGCAATAGCCATCCACAGATGCCTGTTTCCATCGAGAAACTTCTTTACTAACAATGGCTGGGGGCAAGGCCACGTAAGCCAGAGGCCAGAACAATATATGGCAAAGAAATAGCAAAATGGCACAGAGAACAGAGTGGAGAAGACAGTCAACAATGAGAAGACATTGATAGACCTCAAATGAGCACGGACTGGCTGCCCAACACAAAATTAAGACTGAAAACCTACCAGCACCTTTGGCCATGTCCCAGGAACACAGTCCCTCACTGTGGGGAGGAGGATGTGGAGGCATTCCAACAATCATTTGCTGATGGTGTAAGAAATTTAAAGAATGAATTAAAAAAACAACTGTGATCTAATGATTTAGTTGTCATTTACAAAAAAAAGTAAATTGGAAGAAAAAAACATTTATTTAAAAATAAATAACCACAATTACTTACTAATGGGATCTTCTGTGCCTCTGTTGGGCATTGCACAACTTCTTGAACTTAGAATCAGATTGGACAAAACTATGCTCATTTCCTGTTCCACAATGACTTTTTGCTATGTACTTGCTTTTCCTAATAAACTGAAAAACCCAGCATCCCAACTTGATGGCATAGTCAAGGAATATGACGCCATCTATTGTTGAAATTAGAAATAACATTGTACCAGTAGTTTTGCCTCATCTGGATGCTGTCATTTTGTTTGCCTTCCTTGAAAATTTAGAAGTGAAAGATTATCGCCAATATCCCCCATGGGAATTCACTATGGTGGTTTGGGGCACAGTTTGAGTACCACAGGATTAGATAATGATGATGGATCAGTGTTACATTTCCTCATTTTGGTAAATATACTTGTTGCTATGTAAGACAAAGTCCTTGTTCTTAGGAAATACACACTAGAGTATTTGTCGATAAAGAAACGTTGCAAATTACTCTCTAGTGATTCATTAAAAATGTGGATATTTATGTATATATAGTGAGCAAAACTGATGTAGTAAATGAGGCAAAATGTTAACAATTGATGAATCTTGATAAAGAATACATAAGATTTCTCCCTATTGAAATTTTTATGAATGAAATTATTTCAAAATAAAGGTCTCTTAAAAAGCAATATATACATGTTAATGTATCTACACATATGTAGCAAAACAATCCTTAAATGCATGGAGATTAAAAGAAACAATCCAGACAATGGTAATCTTTTGTAGAGAGGGTAGATATATTGGGAAAAAGTAAATACAGTATTAGTGGTGTTTTATTACTTAAGCTAAAGGTGGATACACCAGATATTAATTATATTATTATTTACATCTTTAAGTATGTCCAACATATTTCATGATTTTTTTTTGGGAAAAAAGAATCTTTTTTAAAAAATAATTTTTATATATACATACATTTCACATCGTAATCCCCAGGGGTCACCCACCACCTCCCCACCCTGGCCACTCCAGCTGGTCCCCCCACCTCCCAGTTGTGTACTTTCATTTGGTTGTCCATATATTAATGAAGCCATTTGGAAACCAGATCTTGTGCCTTCTGACTTGTTTCTGTCAATAATGATTTCTTCTAGGTACATCCATGTTGCCATATAATGGTCAAATTTGTCATTTTTAATTGATGTGTAATATTCCGTTATATATATATATATATATATATATATATATATACCACATCTTTTTCATTCAGTCATCTGTCTTGGGGCATTTGGGTTGTTTCCATGTCCTTACAATTATAAATAGTGCTGCAAGCACTATTTATAATTTTTTGGACACCAAGCACAGGTGTCCAAAAAAGGATCTTTTTTTTTTGATTTTTTAAATTCATTTTATTGATTTGTCACAATTGTGCATTAATTGATCCCTCCTCCTCCCTCCATATCCCCCTCTGTATCCCTCTTCCTCCTCCCTCCATATCCCCCTCTGTATCCCCCCTTCAGACACTCCTCCCATTTTTCTGCAAATTGTTGTTTGGTTAAGTTGATGTTTAG
>PVHY01004773.1:0-90294 GCA_004024945.1 Uropsilus gracilis | reverse complement strand
GGAGGAGGAAGGGGGATACAGAGGGGGCATATGGAGGGAGGAGGAGGGATCAATTAATTCACAATTGTGACAAATCAATAAAATGAATTTAAAAAAAACAGTAGAAGGAAAATATAATGTAAAACTAAAGGAGAAATAGAAGAAATGGAAATTTAAAAAGGCTGTCCAAAAGATCAATAGTTATTTTATAGGGGTATATAAAAATATAAAATAAAATAGAAAGGAGTTGCTTCATTTCATTGAATAGTGAGTCAACCACCATGGGAGGTATTAAATACTATTAAATAGTGAACTTTTGTATATATAATTGTTAAGTTAAAGCATACACTCTACATGTGCTGATTTAGTATAATAACTTGAAGAAATTAGTACAGATAGCTTAGAGATCAATTTGGGATTAGGGAGAAGATATATTAGCTCCAAGAAATGAATACTTTTATATATTTAAGCATATTCTGCTCTTAAATATCTTTTTAAAATTTAAATCAAAATTAAATGATAAATATTAAACTGATATTTAATAATTTGATTGGCGCTGTTAGACAGAAAAAAATAGGGCTGATATATTTACTGTATTTCACCAACATTTTACTTAAGTACTCTTTAGCAATTAGGCTTCTACCATTGTAAAGGTGATGAGTCAGTCTACATTCACCAAGTTTTTAAAGTATATGACAGAATACATTATAAGTACTGAAACTCTTAATTTGTTCTTTCATCATTATAATTCTTAACTCTTACAATTGGTCTTGCCACTGACAAGTAAGAAACAAATGAGTCACTGACTTTCATCTTTGCAAGTGTAGAGAAAAGTAGAAATCCATAGTACTTGTCTTGCCACTGATTATTGATTACTTTTCTGATACTGCAAGGCAGCCTGCTTCACCATGTGAACAGGCACTTCTCATCTTCTTTTTTGCAGAGCAACAATAAGAAGGGAATCACTAGCCTGGTATTTCTCTTCCTTTCTTTCTTTTTGCTCCTATCCCTTCTTTTTGTGCTACTCTCAAAGAAAGGGAATGCGTTCACATGGCAGAGAGTCAGAGTAAGCACCATCGGTCCAAATATGAACTAAACTTTAGATCTGCATTTAGATCTAGATCTGTTAAAAATCAAATTGATGAGATAATCAATGAAAAGAGTCATATATTAAAAAAGAGAAAAAAGACAAGATAAATACTGACATGCAGAGAAGACAATGGAGAATAACTTTTTTCTTTATTTCAAAGAAAGTCAGTTCTAAGCAACCATAGGTCATGTAGTAGGTGACAAAATTGTGATCTTGTCTCTTAATTCTCATCTCCATTATATGTATTTTATAAGTTTATGAACGTTTTCCATTAAGATATTAAAAATTAGATATTGAAAAAGATCAAATATGAAGAAATAATTTAACTTTTCCTATAATCTCCCACTTTTCAGTTGGACTTCTACACTCCTTTTTTCCCTTCAGACATTCTGAAGATAGTGCATTTGGTATAAGAACAGAATTGAAGACTGTTAAATTCTTTAAAGTCAATCTATGAGCCATGATTCTTTTAACTGGCTGGGTTTTAAACCTTTATAGACTATGTAGTTAAAAGTGTCTGAGAATTTACTCACAAATTCCCAGAACTCTACTAAGTAATTTGGGATAGTGGTGGTGGACTGAAATGTGATTTTCCAGTTATGCTTATAAGCAACCGAAAATGTGGACTAGGCATTTTCCTCTTGGGATGAAGGGTAGTGGATTAAGACTCCATAACTGACCTGGAGGAACTGAACTTCAGCGAGGCTGAGATGCTTAAGTGAACTTTTATTATAATTTCTAAATATTCTTCATAATGGGACTAGCCAGTAAACAGAATAGTTAGAAAATTATTGATGAAACTTATTTTCTCTAATTAAACCTAACATGTATTTATAGCCATCTTCCATAAGAGAACTTCATTAGGTGACATGTGAGTAGCAAAAATTGAGTAAGTCACTGTGAAATCTATGACTTCACAAGTAATAATAAAATTAAGTATGAAAATAAAATATAATAAGATATAGTTATGAATAAAGAGGAATAGGTAAAAAGTGATTGACTTTATGGAAAGATATTTAATAAAGGAAACATTTGATCATGCTTTTTAAAAAGATTCCAGGTAGCAAAAACATTACGGGTGAAAACAGAAATACACAACATGGCTTTGGTTTCAATTTCACCACTAACTAGCTTTATTGATTTGGCTAGAACATTTATTGTCCATGAACTTCAATTTTCTTATCTTTAAAGTGAGTCATTTTGCCTTTATAGTCTCAACTTGATTGAACAGATATTATCTGTGTTCCAATGCATTTTAGGAGAAATAGCAATTAATAAAACAGAATACATCCCCTTCAGGGGCATCCACTCTATTAGAGTAAAAAAAAAACAAAAAACGAACAAGTACACAAATAAGACATAAGGCAGTTGTAGTGAAAAATCTGATAGCCTAGAGCATCAACAAGGAAAAGTTAAAGGATTGCTAAGCAACAGGAAGAAGACACAGGAGATCATGTCAGATTTATATTAGCTTCAGTGATGATGACAATGATGACCATAATAATGATTAGAATTGACAGTTTCTGAGAAACTATAAATGGCAGTCCTATGTGCATTACTCAAATTATCTCATTTAACTTCTACAAGTGTTGAAAGGCTTATTATTATTGTTATAGTGTTCTATTTTTTGGAAGAAAGAACTGAAGACTGGACAGCTTAAGCAACATGCCCAGGTCACAAAGGTAGTTAGTGACTACATAGATGTTTGAGTATAAACAAGCCAAGGCTAGACCCTGAAATCCTAATCATTATGCTCAGTAAATTTTTTCATCATCTTCTGTGGCTGTGATTATGGGAACAAGTCAGGGCTGCAAGTTATGCAGCTCTTCCTACGCTGAGAACAGGAAGTGATGGACATCAGAAAAATTTGCAATAACTAGGATCATGAATAGAAGCATTTCTCTCTCTAACCATCCATCTAGCCACTGAGTCTGTATATATTAGAATACAATGCCCACAATAGCAAGGACTTCTTATAGTTTGTTCATATTAGAATACAACTCGATTCTGGCTTGGGGTAGTGCCTGACAATTTGTAAACATTCAGTATATAATTATGGAAAGATACAGGTAGAAATTCTTTGTTCATTTTCCAAACTGACACTTTTCTAGTATTTATTAGGAATAGGAATTATTCCTCCTGTATCACATGATTTCAGAATTCATATTCTTGCAATGGACAGAAGAACATAAATTCACTCATGTGTTGTATGTTATAAATACTTGATAAACTTGAATATACAGTATTACAGATACAGTAGATAAAGAAGATATTGTGAATAGATCTAAGATGTCAAAATGATCTTCTCACCTAGACTGAAATTCTTGATTTTAGAGGCTGTTTCTCCTGCATTGTTATGCCATCTTAGTGTGTTGCAATTAGCCAATTATTAAAATTTTTATTAAGAGGCAAGTTTTACTAATAGTCGCTAATCTTGTGTCACTACTCTAGCATTATGTCTATTAGAGGAATAACTTAATCTCTATGTATGATAGTCCTTCATTTCTCTTTATCCTTCAGAGACCTTGATCTTGGTTTCACAGCAAGTGCTTGGAAGCACTGGCTTGGCCAAGTGCACCCAGAATTGTAGGCCCTGGACCCAAAGAGCATGTGTATGTGCCTGTGTAAGTGAGTACATCTGAATCCAGAAGCAGGGATAAAACTGACAGCAGCAGTGGCAGCAACACAACAAGATGGCTAGAGGTGCAACTATAGGAGAAACCACAGAGAGAGCCCAGAAAAAGAAGGAAAATATTGGCGGTGGGATGACTGGCAGACTGGGTTGCTTGCCTGCCTCCCAGGTCCCCTTCCTGGCCTGTGCCTGCCTCTTTGCTTAATGTGCCTTGTGTGCCTGGTTCCCTGAAAGAACACAACAGCTGTAAAATCCACTGAGGGTTCTGGGTCTCTATCTGCCCAAATCAATAGTGAATCTGCTTGCCATGCATGTCCCTGAATACTTACTAGTGCAAGGAAGAGGGGAAGATGCAGTATGGGGAGTTCTGGAGGTCAAGGGTTTTAACTTAGGCATATTTAACTAGCTACTAGTGATGATGAATAGAGTTGGCAATTTATAATGAAAATAAATAGAGATGCAATTTAGACAAAGACATTTTTAAAACAGATAAACTAAAAATTATGAAGACACTAAGGAAAGTTCCTATGAAAGTTACTCACAAAAACAGCCAAAAGGCCTACACACCAGACTTGATACCAAACCTGCAAATTAGGTACAAATAAATGTCTTCCCAACCACCTGCATCTCCATGCCTACACTGCAGTTTTCCTAGCAGTGTGATGTGTGCCAATCAGAAGAGGAAAGAAGAGTTTAGCAGTTTAATTATGTAAATATTTTGTGCTATATAAGGGGTAATTATTATAGGATTAGGATGTCCTAAATTTGACATCTGTTAAGATTGTCCGTGATACTGTGAAGGTAATGACTTTCTGGTCACCTAAAGGTTTGCTTGTCTGATAGTTAGCCCTATGCACTCATTTTGCTGGCCCAATGGGAAATGAAATTAACTTGATACTCCTTAAAACATATGTTAACTACATTGTTCCAACTGCCTCAAAATAATTCAAAGTTTACTTGAATAGTATATTGTGTGCTATTAACAAGGTGCTTCCTTGGGGTAGAATTAACTCTATTAGCAATTTCTGAATGAGCTATCAAAATATATGTGTGTGCTGAGTTCATTACCAGTGAAAGAAACCAAGAGATTGAACTCTGTCCTTCTTAAATTTGCATGTGCATTAATCAGCTTTTAAGTTTCAGATTCTGATTCATTAGCTTTGGGATGCACTTGATAATAATATTTCTTACAAGCTCCTAGTGAAGCCAGGGGTGACGTGAGACAACACTCAGGGTAGTGAGGATCTAGTGTTCTGGTTCTTAGACATGGTCACATTGGAATTACTTGGGGAGATTTTAGAAATGCAGTTGATTGGGCTTAATTTCAAGCTTCTGGTTTAATTAGTATGGGGTGTGATCTGGTCACTGGGCTTTGTAAAACTCCCCAGAGATTGAGAACCTCTGATGTCAAAGATAGAATACGACGCGAATGAGAAAAACAGTATAGCTGGGAGATGATTTTATAAGAGAAATTCTCTTTTTGAATGTATGTGGAAATTTACTGGTAAAAATAGTCCAGAACATATTGTCATTTCACCTTTGGATATATCTGTTCTGAGCGAGAATAGTTATCCTCTGTCAAAGCAATGTGTCTCCTGATCACCCGAATTTGCACCTGTTCTTCACTAGGAAAGCAGCGAATGTTCTCAAGCTCACTGAGTTAAAAACCCAGACAACACATTCTCCAGGGTGCTTTTCCATTATCTTTTTAAAACCATCGTCATATGTTGCTCATATAATTCTAAGTTACATGGCTTCCTGAGGGCTATTTAGTTTTATAGGGAAACTGAACTGAGATTGTGTCTGAGATCAATGCAAACAAGATTCTATTTTTTTTTTTTTTTTTTTTTTTTTTTTTTTTTTTGGTAAGGGGAACATATGCTGGCTGAAAAAGGAATCTCTAGCTCATCTTTCATAGACCCAAGGGAAGTCAATGAGTCACTTAGATGAGCAAAGCTCTGGAGGTGTCTGATCAGAGGAAAAAATCCCAATGAATCTATATGTAAAAGTTAAAGCAAGTTTCTGATTTGAGATGACCTTTCTAAGTCTGAAGGAAGTAGAAAACTATGCCAGAAAGTAGGTATAGCTTTGAATCTTAAGCTGAAAAACATAATGTCAGAAATCTTTAAACATTTAATCAGGGCTTTCCCTTTATTTGATGAGGGAATTATACTAGGCCATGAACATACAGTGATGAGCAAAATTGATATGGTTTATACTTTCTTGGGGCACAAAGACTATTTAGAGGGGAAAAAAAACAAACAGTAAAATATTTGCAAGAGGCATTTTGGGAACAGTGATCTAAACACAACTCTCTTTCTATTTTTTCTTTTCCTATAATCAAAATCCAAGCTTTGTGTGTCTAATAATGCAAATGACTATAGGACTTTGTAGGCAGATATTACAAGTGCTGCTCTAAGCTTTGTTGCCATGCTGGTGGGGAAAACTGGTAATAGGATCTCTTCACTGCAGGAGGGCACCTTGAGAATAGCTTGAACATCTGAACACAAATTTGAGAGCTGTGGGTCCTGGTAAGACCCTGGCCTTTATAGAAATGTAGTTGCTCCTAAGAAAGGCTTCAGCATCAGTACATGGGAGCAGGACACATTACCTTTCACTACCTAGGAAAACGCTGCCATTTGGGGCATTTTTATGTGGCAGAGCTATGATGAGCAGAAAAGAGAAAAAACAAACAAACAAACAAACAAACAAAAAAAAAACCTAGTCATAAGGGAACCAGAAATCAGGAAAAGAAAGAACAATCCATCCTAGGAGAAAATGAGTATCTGAAAGAGATAAAATATGAATTAAATAGGAAATTAAGAGCACTTTTTGAAGCTAGAACATGATTTTTCACAACCATATGATTCAGTATATAAATGAAGGGGAGGATGATTTTCACTGAAACCTGAATTATTAACTCGAAGATCAAATTTAAGCACTATCCCAAAGCACAGAGGGAAGAATAAATAGATTGAAGGTATAAAATTGGGAAATAAGAGTACTAGTGGGTATAGCCAAGGAAATTAAAAATTGAAAAATAGGGACTCCAGGAGGAAATGGACAGATATAAAACAAGAAATAATCAAACAAATAGGACATACTTTTTTTCTGAGCTGAAGACAGATCTGCATTGCTAATTGAAAGGATTTAACATGGTCCAGACAAAATGAATAAGAAATGCTCTCACCTGGGCAAATTTTGACAAAACCAATAATGATAATAATAATAATAATAGTAATAATAATAATAGTGTTGTAGTAGTAGTAGTAGTAGTAGTAGTAATACCTCTCAAAATTGTAAGCATTTGCAAAAAAAAAAAAAGTAGTCTGAAGAAGACACGAGAATCAGATTGATCCTGGATATCTCTTTCACAACTGAACTGAAAGTCAATGAAATAGCACTTATAAATTGCTAAGAGGAAAAAAGAATTCAAAACCAGTAAGCTACTATAATACTATATACTATAATATACCTATATTATAAGCTACTATATTATAAGCTATATTATAAGCTACTATAATACTGTATACTATAATACTATAATATACCTACTATAATATAACCAGGACGAAAGTGTTTGGGGACCTGACTCAGTATCATAAAATATAAGTTTTCTAGAAATTAACTTTAAAGGGCATGCAATTCCAACTGAACACCAACAAGTTTATTTTTAAGAAGAGAATCTAAAAATAAAATAACATTAAACATATGGAAGAGACCAAATTACAACCAAAATAAATGAATTACGACCCTTGCCTCATGAGAAGTGATAATGCTAGTCAAACTTATAATTCTATCAACATACTATTGACATAGGAATAGATAACTAGTAGAAATTATAGTAATCCAGAACTATATTAAATATATGAATGTATTATTTGCCAAAAATTATAGTTCCATTCAATAGGAAAAATATGAGCTATTTATTACTATGTTCAGTCAAATGTTTACTCATTTTGGAAATAATAAAAGTGAACACATATACCTTTGGAAAGTATTTACAAGGAAAGAAAAGCAATAGCACAGAAATATATGTCAGTAAAGATTTCAATTTGAGTATTGTAGATAGTTAGCTATAAATTAGCAACAAGGTTAATACTCAACAATAAATAAATGATTGGGTAAGTTAAGACTCACAGTATACTCTATGGTCATTAAAAATGAATCCTACTTGACTTAGAAGACTTTCTTATAGCATCCACTGAGAACAGCAAGGTGTAAGAAAGTGTGTAAACCATGAAGCAATTAATGATAATGTGGAAAAAAATTTGATATACATAAAATATGTACTATTGATATAAGTGCTAGAAAAAAATCTCAGCAAGTTGGAAAAGGTAAACTTTTAAAAAGATTGTTTGATGTTGGTTATGGCAGTGTAGAAAACTCTACTAGGTAGACAAAATAACACATGAAAAGATTGTATATCAAAGAGAGTTTAAACTGGCACTAAGGAGAAACTGCAAGACTTCTAGAGTAATTGTAACCTGCTGCTGGAAGAGTAACACAATTCATGATGTGATTGGAAGAGAAGACAGGAAAGCAGGTTTTCAACATAATAATATTCATTGTTCTTGGTGTTACCCCAAGAACTTGAGGAGTCTAAATAAGATAGAAAAACACCAGCGTATTTGTGTTTTAAGAAGCCCACTCTATTAGGTGCAATTTGGATTTTAGTGGGCAAAAGTGAATGAGGAATATTTGACTTAGTGATCTGAGAAAATCTGGCCGTTTAGAAGAGAATTGGGCTAAGATGGTGGTCATGTTATTAGAAAAATTTAAATATAATTAATGATGGAAGAATATTCTGTGTAGTAAAATTACCACAATGGATAAAGCTAGAAATGAATTAAAATTTGAAAATGAAACGATAAATTTTGGCACATTGTTTTCACATACTATTTGAGTTTTTCTTTTTTAAATTGAGAGAACACTGGCTTATAATGTTTATAATGCAGTGGTATGGGATCCCACCCACACCTATTGTTACCATACTACACCCACCATCATTGTCCTCCACCATAGTCCACTAAGTTTTCTCCCCACTTTGCTCTTGTCCCTTCCTTACCCCTCTGGTTACCTCAGTTCTATAGTCAGATTTCTAGGGTTTGTTACTGGTCTGGCTTCACCTGGCCCATTATTTCGTTTTTCTATACTTCTCAGGTAGTGACATCATCTGGTATTTTTATTTCTCCTTTTGATTTATTTCACTTAGCAAAATCCCCCCAACCCCCACCCTGTTTCATCCATGTTACTGCAAATAGTAAGAGCTTATCTTTTTTATATAGCTGAGTAGTTTTATTATTTATATATACCACATCTTTCTGATCCTCTAATCTGTTTTTGGACACATGGGTTCTTTCCATAGCTTGTTATTGTAAATAGTACTCCAGTGAACATAAGAGTACAGATAAAACCCTTTGAATTAGTGTTTTTGTATTCTTCAGTTAAAGATAAAGAATATCACTGCTGGATCATATGGTAGATCTATTTTTAATATTTTAAGAAACTCCATACTGTTTCTATAGGTGCTGTAGACAAGTCTACAATCCTATCATACATAATCTCATCATACAAACCTTCATACATAATCTGTATCTGCGTTTTTCAAATATCAACAATTTATTTTACATATATATAATGGCAAGAAAAATGATGATAAAAGTTTAAAAGCAACACTTATATAGTGTATATTGAAATGTTAGCTATACAAAAAGGGAAAAGTATGCATGTATGTATGTGTGTGTTTGTGCATAAATATCTACGTTTGTATATATGATTCAGAACATGTATGACTCTTCAGGCAAAAATATGCCAAAATGAGAATAGTTTTTGTTTGAGTGATCATGTATAATTTTCCCCCTCAGCATAATTGTGTTCTCCAATTTTTTTAGTGACTATGAATTATTATCCTAATCAGATTTTTAAATGAGTAGGAAGATAAAAATTGTTTTGTCATACTTCTGGTTTATTACCTATTTTATTTACTTCATTTTAAAAAGTGTCTTAACCAGCAGTCAGAATGAATTATTTTAATCATTGTTTTTCCTAAACTTTAAATATGTAGAGTAAGTTAAATTAGTAAAAGTATATGCAGATTTTAATGAATTTCAGAATTCTAAGAACATTCTAATTTCTGGTTCAACTGGCTGAAATTCTGGAAAAGAAAGCAAACCCAACAAATACTAAAGATTAGATCTTAAAACATAAAAACTTCATTTATAAAAAGATCAGAAGTACTGAGAAAAAATAGTGATTGCAAGAGTTTAATAAACCACAATTCCAAAATCTATGTGAATTACAAATTTTTATTCTTAATGCAAAGTGAAAAAACTTAGCAGGCATATGTAGATAAAACAGTATGTTCTTTGTTAAATAGCATAATAAAGTCAGTTTCATTGGATATAGGTTTTCCCAAAATTTAGATAAGACTGGTTTTTGATCATGCTGTGATATGGATGATTTGACTATATGAAAAAGAGGAAGTCATACATATGTACACATTTTTATATATCATTATGTATATACATACATTTGTGTATTTTTATATACATATTACACACATACTGAGTATAAAAAACACCTTTCAAACTTTTTCTCTTTCAAAACTTTTTAATCACAAAGATGATAGCTCTAGTGACTATATTCATAAAACTAATGAGAATATCCTTTACCTAAAAGTTAAAATAATGCCGCATATAAAGGTATAAATCAGCACTCTAATTTCATTTTGATTCAGTAGGGATCATATACTGTTCATATTTTGTATCTATTGTTAAATTATAATTCTTTAAATAGCCTTTTCTAGTTCTAAAGTATGTATTTATAGTTTTACACAGAAAAGTAACTTTCACATGTTGTCCATATTTTAATCTTTTTTCCACCCCCAGAGGAAGAAAGTTAATTCTCATGGATAAAATTTGAGCAGTGAGAAACATACAAAAATGTTTCTAGTATCTAGGAGACTATTTTAAGTTTACACACACACACACACACACACACATATATATATAATGAGTATTTTGGGAATATTTAAATTTTATTAAATTGGTTGCATTTATGTATTCATAATTCTTAGACATTGAAATATGTATATGTAGAACTAAACAAAATAGTAGTTGGGCATAGCTGGTAATAGAAAGTTTAGTTAGTTTTCTAATTATGTGGAATCACCACATTTAAAAATTTTTTTGAATTTCTGAAATAGTTGATCTTTCAAACATCTTTTATTATATTTTAAACATATAAAATAGTTTCCTTATTTACAATATTAAAAGCTTAACAATCAATGAAGGGAAATGAAAGTCAACTTGTTTCAAGTACTAATATGCTAAAGTAATAAGATTTTGCTGAATTATGTATTACTTGGTTCTATTACAACAATTTGGTAAAAGAATCCTTGATTCAATTAATTCATTAAGTGGATACTCAGTAAATGTCAGTGGGGCAATGTTAAACTAAAAGGAAGAATTGTGAAGCAAACTATCCCACTTATTTTACTTCAAATTTACAATTTCACCTCTAAAACTAGAAAATCTACTTGAAATTAAATTCACACTGGGTGAACCTGATAAAATATTTTGAAAAATAAGGATATGGAGTATTTATACCCCTTTTAACCAATAATTAAGATAGTTCACATTTATTTACAATATTATATCCTACCCTCTCCTGCCTAAAATAACTTAGTGAATTGAATGACATGTTGTATTCACAGTAACCAAATGAGTAGAATGGTTATGCAAAGCAAACCAAAACAACAGCAAAACCTTCTTAGAAAGTTGTTGAAAAATATAACACACAGGAGACTGTGGAAGACTAAGTTTTTTTTTCAGACAGCATGCTTTGTTGGATGTCACACTAACAACTGAAAAAATAATTTAGAACAAAATTTGGAAAATGGTTTAACCAGGGAATACTAGAGTTGGAAAAACAGACCTTGTGTATACACTGACCATCACTATCATTTCTTAAATGAGTATGTTGGATTCAAGGTTGAATAGCAAATCAGTAATGGAGAGTTGAACTAAAGTTTTCTTCTTACTCATTTCTTCTTTTATAAAATTGTGTTTCCATTTTTGAGTTATCTTCACACAGATGAGTTATTCTCCATGTCATTCCCTTAATTATGACATACCAGTGGTGACATGCTGAAATTTTAAATGGTCAACATATAATAATTGTTTTAGTAGGTAAATATTATTTGAATATGTTTCAGAAAAACACAATGGGCAGTTAAAACTGTGATTTCATTATGTTTCAGAGTATGAGGCTAGTTGTTTCATATTGATGATTCAGTATTTTTAACAAAAATATTTTATGTACAATAGTGTAAATGATAAATCTATGGCAAAAAGTTATGATCTTGGATTTATGTGTATCAAATAATGTTTTATGTTTAAATATCCTTAGAATTCTGAAGACTATACATTCTCTAAAAATCTAAAATGTTGAGCTGAAAGAACTAATATGTTTAGTTAAATTATCATGCATTCTTTATTTTTGCCAAGAGCATACCTTTGAAAAGAACAAAAAAATTACTTCCTTTCTACTGTGTGAATTAGTTGCCTTCTTGCCATCTCCTCCTCATTTTAGGTTCAGACTAACACAATTTCCTTTTGAACTAAGACATAAATCCTGTTTCTCTGTTTATACAGTTCCATTCTAATTTTTCTCCCCAGCACTGTTGAAACAATGCCTTAATTTAAAAAAAAAAAGTCATTTTAACATCAATTGTTAGGTGAAGGAGATCATTTCTACACCTTCACCTAAAGATTGATGTGTTTTAAGACTCAGTTCATTAATATATTTTTCCCTCATTCACCATATACATAATGAGTTCCTTAGGCATCATATTCTAAGCTAGGAACTCTGTGTGTCTTGCTTTTATGGAGTTTACTTCTCAATAGACAAAAGACATTAAATAAGAAAAACAGAATTATGCAATTAAATTATCTTTAAATTCTACGAAGAAAAAAAACAAACTCAAACTCAGGTGATATAAGAGAGGTGATGTAAGAGCATCAAAAGATGACCAATCACCAGCAGAGCTGACATTCCAGATGAAATCTGAGGGATTCTGTATTAATTTACTATTATTACTGTAAAAAGTCACCACCATAAGTTTAAAGGCTTAAAACAACACAGATGTATTATGCTATACTTCTTGAAGTCAGAAGCTCATAATGATTATTAAGGAGTTGAAAATCAAGATGTGGCAGAGCTGCATTCCTTCTGGATGGTTAAGGGGAAAAAATCTATTCCTTGTCTTTTCTAGAATCTAGAAGTTGCCCTGATTGTTTGACTTGGCCATCTTTCATTTTCAAAGCCAACAATCACATCACTCTGAGTTTTGCTTCTACTTACCTCCTTTCTTTCCTGTACCTCGCTCATTCCCACAAATACTTTTGTAATTATACTGGGCCCACCTGGATAATTTAGAATACTATCACCATCTCAATATCCTTAATTTAATTGTATCTGCAAAGTCCATTTTGCCATGAATAGGGACATATCCTAATGTTCCAGGGATTGGAACTGGGACACCACATCTTTGGTGGGAGATGAGGGACATTATTCTGCCTATCAGTCTCTGCCATGCATCACATGCTCTTAACTTCCTTCCTGATACAAAGGGGGCTTGTGACATAGTCCCCTATGTGCTCTCATAGTTCTGCGTAGTCTGCTATATCCCGTATCATGTAACTATGCTCTGTGTATAAATCTGCCTCCTTGGACTCAAAACTCTGGAGGACAGAATTGTTCCTGGTTAGATTTTGGCAGGACCTGGTGCCTGACAAGTAGTAAAGAAATCATAATTATCAGTTAAAATGTATTGTCTAGTTTATTGGAAAAAATTGTAAATACTGTCACCCAACTGCTGATAATAATAATGCCTGCACTGCATGTAACTTTCTAATAAACAACCTATTATAAATTTGTCACAACTAGTTTTACTAAGATTTAAAATAGTGGTTAATGAGGTAGATGCAGATCCCAAAGTGCTTAGGTTCAAATTTAAGCCTTAATATTTAAAAGAGGGGATATTGTTCATATTTTAAAAAGCAATTTCTGATGCTTTAGTTTTCTTAAATGTAAAATGGGGCTGATAATACTCATCTCACACTATGGTGAAGTTTAAAGGGATTAATAATGCAAAGACTGCTGCAATAAATATTAGTTACTATTTTTTATCATCAACAAATATTTCTTAAGTGGTAATCACAGTTCAAACAAGGATTCATTTGAGAGTTCATCTATATGTGGTTTCAGTATAACTAGTAGTGACTTCATCGAGTTTGAAAAGATATAAAGCATGATAGAGTAATATCAGTTTGCTAGAAGATTTTAAACACTTTGAAAAATGTACCATGTACTTCAAAGTACAGAGGATTGAAGTTAAGTTTTAGCATTTATAATTTTTACTTGTACTATGAGGTTCTAAAAATATATGGTAAGTTAACAATTGACCTGTGGTAAATCTTTGACATTTCCAGAGATGCATCACTTGGCTCTGTGACAATGGTTAAATGTTCTGTAACCTTTGATAATCTGATTGTAAACAATCTCAGTGATAAGAATACAGGTTTGTCAGGGACAAGGTTTGACTTGGGGGAGGCACTGGAAGGGCTATTATCTTGACCACAGATAACAAGGCTTTCATTGTGTACTCTTTCTAAGGTTAAAACACTATCATTTTATATTCTATCCCCCGATGAACACTGCTCAACATTCTCTTTTAATTGGTGGTGTTATTCTGATTTTCAGATAAATGACATTGTACCCTGGATGTTTTCCAAGATTTGTGACTTGGCTCTATGGTTTGTTATGTGCAGTCAGTTTTCTGTCAGGTTTTATATCTTTTAATCTTCAGAATTTCAACAGATGGTGACTCTTTCTGGAGGTTAGATGAGCAATTAAAATGCTGTCTGGTAGCTTTGTGTCAGTGCATATGCTATTCACATTTCATGCTAAATGTGAACAAACCACACAGTTTTCTTTGCCTCACTTTCCTCTTCGGGAATTTAGGGATAGAAATATTCATTCTTCCTGACTGCTGTGAGGAATGAGTCACAGGGAAGATGTGACATCTAGCTCAATTAATATCCACTTAAGGTAGGCAAAGCCATAGATTCTCAAACCTGCTCCCAAAAGGAGTTTTACCAATAAATGTCCTCAAAAGAAGTTCACAGCACATCATCAAATGATGATATAAATTCAGGTTACAAATTAATCTTCTTAACAAGAAATCAACTACTCAGAAATATTCCTCTGTGAGCCTGGAAGACAAACACAGCATGTAATAGATATTATCTTCTATTTTGTTAATAGTTGAGATCTGTTTTCAACTTTGATGAATGCTAGATAGACACATATATAGCATTTGTTCTACCCTTACTACCTGGGACTCTATTAGACACAATGAAAAGTTGAATTGTAGTGAAACTGTGAAGTGTCCTGATTAAATTCAACAAATTTACAGTGTTCATCACAGTTCCCAGGACTAAAGTTGTATACTTAACATGCAGTATCGATCTTGGAAATGACAATGATAAGTAAATATTTTTACCTAGAAGAAACTTACAATAAATTTAGGGGAGAGAGAAATATATTGCTTAGAGGACACTCAATATATGTTCTCTAAACAATGGTTCAGTGTCATGGGAGGAGAAAAACTGATATTGGAGCACAGAGTAACAGTTAATTTTTGAGTGGTTGTATTGGAGAAGATTTGATAGAAGGACAATATTTATGACTGACTTTGAGCAAAGTAGATTTGGTTGTTGAGAAGAGAAACACTTAGTATTGAGACCAACAGTTACTCTGTTATAGATGCGGAAACCACAGAATCCACTTAGAAGAATCAGGGAAGTAAGGGAAGCTTGGTGTGGTTGGAGATGATAATAATAAAGGTTATGGGGAAAATTGGGACATGGAGCTAGAAACCAGTTTAAAGTCTCTAGATTTATAGACCTAACATACTAGAGAGCTTGAACTTGAGCAATGGGAAACACCAATAACTGAAAATACAGATAGTATTATGCTGGTAATACTGGTAAGTCTATTCTCTAAATAAAAGAAAAAAACAAATTTGTAGTATTTGCAATTTTCAGTGTAAATACTCCTACAAAGTCTGGTTTCAAGCTACCAACTTGTTATCACTGACCTCACAGGTGGGAAAGGATACACATCAGCACTTGCCAACCTGTCTGTACTGGCTGACAGATTTTGGCATGCTCAGAAATCTATTTTAGACATTTTGTGTTGTCATTTCATTATAGGATATATATTGGAATCAGAAAATCAATAAAGAGACTAAACTGTAGATCAAGTGGAAGAGGAAGAAAACTGAATCATGGATTGGGCATGGAAACCTGCGGCATATTAAGGAGAAAATACTTAGAATAGCAAAGTTTCTGAGACTGCAGTATAAAAATGGGATCTGAGATATCTGTGAACTTCCTGAATCTTGTTTTGTGTATAAATGTCCTTTGAATATGAGTTTTATTAAATTTGCAATTGGTTTATAACTCCCACCCTTAAAATTTGAGAACCTTAGTTTTTAGATAGGGTAGCTAGAATGTGAAAAGCAATTACATATGGCATAAATAAAATAAATTAAAATGAACTGCATGCAACTAAAATCAGTAAAACTCAAATGTCTGTTCAGTCTGATATTTATAATTTTATATTGTTCTGCTTACTTTCAGTTTAATTTACTCTTCTATTATTTCTAATTCTAATTTTTAAGGTGGAAGTTGAGATTATTGATTTGAGGATTTTATCCTTCTTTTATAAATCTATTTGTTTTACAATTTACCACGTTCCATGTGGTACTTTCTCAGCATCTCATAAATTTTGCTATGTAACACTGTCATTTTTAGATGAAATCTTGCAATTTCTTTTAAAATTTTTATTTGATTTATAAATTATTTTGAAAGGTATTATTTTCAACTATTAGGGATTTTTCCAAGAGTCTTTCTGTTAATAATTTAATAGCATTATAGTCAGAGAATCAATTCTGTGTGTATCTTGAATTATTTTAAGAATGAACCAGAAAATAGTCTATGTTGGAGTTATTCTATGTAAACTTGTAAGAATGTATATTTTGTTGTTGGATTGAATGTTCTATTAATGACAATTAGGTGAATTTGTTCAAATCTGAATCATTATTACTGTAGTGCTATGCCTTATTTTCTCACTTTATAAATTTAATTTCTATTAATTCTTAATTTTTAAAATAGTGACTTCTACTCTTCAAGTTACGATATACAGTGACATATAGCTCCCTCTGGTGACTATATTCAAGATTTTATATTTTATAATCATATTGTTTCTCAATGCCTAAAAATATGTTTAGTAAAAAATACTTTCAGGGCTATCAAAAAATTGAAACATTTTTAACCACAGAGAATTTATTTAAATTATTGCAAAATAAATCTATATATGACTATTTTTTTAAAAATCATTTCAGAAATCTAAGCATATATATCATTTCTGTCAATTCACAAATTTTCTAGAAGTTTTATGTATGAACTGTATAAATCAGGAAATTATTCAATCATAGTCTTTATGCTAAGACTATAGGTGATACAAATTTTTCATTTCCCAAATCAATCATTCTCTTATGAATTGAAACATGTCCCCTCCCAAAATATGCTGAACTCCTAACATCAGTGTTTCTGAATGATTCTCTTGCTTGGGAATCAAGTCTTTATGAAGTAAAAATTGCATAATTAGAGTGAGTTCTAACCCAATGCTACTGATTTTTTTTTTTTTTTTGTAAAGAGGAAATTTGAAAACACAAGTATAAGAAAAATACTACCTGACCATGAAGCTAATCATCTTATCAGCCAGGAGAAAGCCATAAAATTTTTTTTCTTCAAAATTTTCAGAAGAAATCAATCCTGCTTACACCTTAATTTCAGACTTCTGTTGTCCATAACTGTGAGGCAATAAATTTTGATTGTGTAAATCACCTGATTTGTGGCACTTCATTAAAATGGTCCTAAAAAGCTAAAACATGTGCTAAGTGCAGAATTTAGAGCCAAGATTTAAGAGGTTAAAAAGCATTGTCCTGACAGCAACACATTCAAAATCAAGTAAGAGGCAGTACTGTAAACTTTTAATCAGTATATAGTCAATTCAATTCAAGTTACAGAGGAATGACACGCAACCCAGATATGATCAAGGCTTGGAATATCTTATTTTTAAGATAGAGACATCTGAAAATGGAGTTGACAAGGAGTAACATGGCAAATATATTTAATTAACAATTAGTTAAATCACAAGATGAACCACTTTTGGGAATACTTATATGACATGGGACTTAAGAAAACCAGCAGACAAGATAAGGGAAATACAAAGGAGTAATATTATTATGATGACAAATAAGCTTGCACAAAGGTCTTGCAATGTTTGAAAAGCATTAGAAAAGATAGACATGTTGAATAAATATAAATTAATATTAACTCCATAAATCCATAGAAATAATGATTTGTGGACTTAAGCAAACAAAGAATTAAGGTACTTAATCAATAGTATAAAAAGCAGAAAGGGTAAATAGCAAAAATATAAGCTATGGTCTTTGACGGGAAATGGTAAAAGTATATATTATTAAAAACTCAAAAGATATGTGATAATATAAAAGGTAACCTTGGAAAGGTAATAAAAATATATAACTTGCAACCTAATTGAGCAAAAACAAAATTAGAATAAAGCACTTAATAAATCAAAATAAAAGCACAAAAAAACCAAAAAATAATTTAGAAATTAAAAAAATTCATAGCTATATTTGAGTGAAATTTTTCAGATTAATTTTTCTGTATCAGTTGACATGTTCTCTTAGGTTTTATTGTATGTAAGGTCAAAAATTATATTTTAAATTTATTTTATATAAGCTGTTATATATACAATTGCTAAAGGAATTTTAATTAATGATGAAAAATCTAAAAATTCATATGCATTTAGAACCTTGATATCAAGAAATTCAAGTATTTTATATTATTAAAGTCTATGGTTTCCAAGTAAGATATGCTGGTAGAGAACCTTCTATTGCCTCACGAAGAACATCAGAGATTTAGTAGAGATGATAAATTTATAGTGAAGGTTCTTTTCATCCTTTGTATTTTTAGTTTCTCTCAGGTACTGAAGAAGATAGTCCAAGCTGACCTAATACTTATAAAGAGGTCCACCACTTAAAGGGAAAAGAGCACCACTGTTAAGAGCATCACAGTTTGATTTCATTCCTGAATTTTCTTTCCTTTCTATACCTATGAGTTTTACATATTTTTCTTAATCCTGCATGCAAATATTTAACTAAACACTAGATTCTAGTGTGCCATGTTTTTAATTTTCTGTGCTGTATTTTAAACAGATGGGATTTCTTACCATTATTTTTAGGTACACAATAAAAGAGACCAAGGAAGTTTAAATAATTCCTATATTGGATGGCATTTCAAGTTGCTTTGATTCTCTAAGGTGTGTTAGAGAGAGTTATGCATTTTTTTCCACAGCTAGCTCTTCTGCATCCTACTCCGATCGATATTCTCGCTGGGTCTCGAGTAGTCCTACTTACTGATCAATAAGTGGTGCTCTGAGACATGCTAACCTCTTGGCATAATCAGTCTCGCTCCAACACGACATCTGTGCTCCACCAGGGACATCTTTCTCTCACAAAACTGGCAGTAGTGACAGTTCATTTGAATTCCCCATCCTCATAATCACCTAGCAGTCTGAGATTCTCTTCTGTAAATAAGCCTCTTCTATTCAGAAAACTCCTATGGCCTGTTAGAGCAAATCAAAGTTCACAATTTGTTTTGTGTGCTGCAGAAAGCATGCCTCCTGGTATTCCTCTCACACCACTAATCATTATACTGTGTTTCTCTATGTGCCTCTACCCCAAATAGACTCTTCTTTGTCATCATACTTTCTTACCTATATCTACCAATGTGGAGAATGAAAGAAATCTCCCAGAGATCTCCCTGGGAATCATCAGATCATTCTTCAAGGCAGCCTGCAGGTGGCTGCTCAACAGCATGAAACCTTGGTTCTCTGCCCAGAGATTAAGCCTGATCCACTCAGAGGTTTTGTGCAGGGACTCATCACAGCAGCCTGCACAAACATGCTAAATCATTAGAGGTTTATCTCCTCCTTTCGAATTTTGAAAACAACAAAACAAAATGATGCTTAAATAACAAATAGGCTAGTACTCTCACTAGGTCTAAGCATGTTATAGGAAATGTTAAGGTGCAACTTAAAAGAAAAATTCCTTAGTGTGTCTTAAAATTAGACATTACAGATTCCAGTTGATGTTTATTTTTGGTTTTGCTGCTTAATATGGAATAGATTACTGAAATGTAATTAGAAAAATATTTATCCTTGAATGAGTTTTAAATTTTCCAAACCTGGAAGAGTGAATTTGAAAAATGATACCTTTGGGAAGAATGTGAGGTAAATCTCTTTGCATCATGCTGGAGAATTAGGAGAGGACAGATTAGGAGATTAGGCATGAGAATCTCCATTGGCCCTTAGCAGTGACATACACAGTCACCTTTCAGTTTTTCAAATCTGTGCATCATTTGTGAAACAATGAAGGTTGCATATTTCCATAGTAAACAAGCCAATATTTCCTCTAGAGACTAAATGCTTACGAACTGTATTGTGCCAGAGTTATGCTCAGTTTCAAAATTGTGTATTAGGATTTTGTAAAAACATTCAGTTATATTTTCTCCTAAATGTTTTCAACTTTAGTAAAATGAAAAAAAAAAAAATGAAGTGGCCACTTGACTTAATGCTGTTATTTTTAGTTAATATTTGATCAGAAAAAATATTCATGAGTACATTATAAAATAGTGAATAAATACCTACTAAATGCTAGTTGCTATATTAGGCATAGATGTTGAAGAGAAAAGACATATAGTCATTTACAGAACTATTCTTAATATATATTGCTGTTTTTTCAGGTCATACATGTTTCTAAAAAGGTATGTGCAAGTCAAATTTTATGAATGGAATTATTTAAAATGTATTTACATAATTACTTAAAATATAAATATATACCATGCCCTTTCTACATATACACACATACAAATAATAAGTAGATAAGAAAAAAAAGATACATATTTACCTACCAACTTATATACATACACATAGACACAAATAGTATCAGAGGATGGATAACCCTTCTATAACTATAGATACACAGGCTTATATATAGCTGATTCTATATATGCATAAATTTATAAATCCCTCAACATATAACTTGTACTTATACTTTTCCCATATTACTTAGAATGCATTAAGCATTGTAAACACTCAAAGGAGTATAAACTGGTTGAAGAGGAATGTTGTTCAGATGTAATCCTAAACTGACAAAATAAGGCTTATGTGTCCAACACTTAGCCAAAGACTAAATTGCTGCAACACTGGTACTTGTAGCAGAGAAAGTTTAGTGCAGAGAAACTTACAAATAAGGAAGCAGGAGAAAGAAAATCACTCAAATCTGCCTTCTAATTAAGAGTGGAAATGATGTGAAATGAATTTTGAGGATCAGGTTGGGAAAAAGGAGTTAAATTTCATTAACTGAAAAGCAGATTTGGGGCAAAGAAGTGTGGACCTGAGTGAAGTTTGTTAGCTAATCCTACTGCGTTTCATTTTATAATTCAGATCATTGGCAGTGAATTTCTGTTGGGCTACTTCCCCTCCTCCTGCCTCTCCAATCATCTTTCTTTTCAACTCAAGACCATTGGTTTTGTGGATAAGGGTCAAGTTTCATTGTGGGTATAAAGCAAAGCTCAAAATAAAAGTTCTGAGAAGTTGGTTTTTCATATACTTTCTTGAGCTCCAAAGTTAAAGGTTTTGGCAATTAAATAGAACAGTTAATTAGAAATCAGGCAGCCATTTTGGACAGAAAAGCAACCGGACCCCCAAACTTATATGCTTTAAAGGGAGCTGGTCCTATGTGTGTATAATGACAAAGCACACTTGCTGTGAAAAAATGTAAATAGAATTAGTGTGCCTCCATAGAGAAGAAAGGATAATGGATTTCCAAAACAACACTTTAAATTTACCCATCCCCTACTAGGTAAATTTCCAGCCAAAGAGGTTTGGCCTTGAATCTTAAAATCTGGCTTCAAGGCACCTTCTGGGAGGGAAACATAGGGAAGGGGCATAAAGGTTCAGGAAAGTCTGGGGTGAGAATAGCAAAATCAAAGCACCAATCAAAGTAATGGCTGCTGTTGTCAGCTTCCCCACATGTCTCCTCCAAGTGCCTATATGTGTCTGTCTGCCAGAGTCTTCTCTAAGTCCTCCATGCAAGTCCAAAGGTGAGAAGGGAATGTGCCCTTCTTCTCCAAGTGCCTCCTGAACTCACCTGCCTTCTGTTTTATAGCTTCACCAGGCTGCTCAGCCCTGTCCCTCATTGGGTAAGGCAGGAAACATGGAAACCCCCCCCTTTGTGGAGATGCCTCTTTTACATGTAGGTTACATACATTTTATTTATCAGCAAACACAGAAAATTTTAATATAAAAGCATTGTCTTATCCCACTAAGACCCAAGCTGTAGTTATTTTCCAAATGTGAAACAGTTGATCTCATTAGAATCACACTAGATAGATGTTAGTTTCCACCTCTAGGATTTTGATATCTAAGACATTGTAAAAGAGAACAGAAAATGCAATTTATTCTAACAGGAGGGAGAAGGTTCAGTTACTGATTGATGTTGCAAGGTGGCATTGCAACTACAGGCATCAGCAGGATATTCAAAGGCCTGCCCTTGCTGAGGACAGGGCCTCCCCCAAGTTGGGAAGAGTTAAGAGGGGAAAAGAGCAAGCTCACCACTTCGCTGGGCAGGTGTCTTCCACAGCAATTGTGTAGTTGGTAATCTGGGTACGAGGACACCAGGGCTGGCAAGACGCAGGTTTATTAGTACCTGTACTGACTCAGCAGATTCATACCCAAAAGCTGAATCCCCTACTAGGAAGTTAAAGGTTTACACTTTACATACTTTGATGTTATGGGTGAGCTATCATTGATGGTACAAGGCCACAAGTGGTGAACACAGAATGAGAAAGATTCAAGAGGACATTGGGCTGAATACCAGGAAACTGAGTCAATAAGTCAGGTTGTTTATCTAGACCCCTAGGCTGTATTTCTAAGGTTACTGTGCTTCAGCATACTTTAGATTATCGTGCTTTCACCTTGTCATCATACTTCAATTCCAGTGAACGAGTTCGGCCCCACATGCATCATTTCCTATTAAAGGCTCCCAAAATGAGGCACAGCATTGATCTTTTCCCAGCAGCCCCTCACGTAGGACATAGGGGTGGAGTTCAGATCAAACACCGTGTGGGTGTACCTTTCAGTACCTGCCACTTTAGCACCTGCATCTACTGAGTATTTACACCTGCTGGTGAATAAATAAATAAATAAAATAATTTTTGGTCAGCTTCTAAGAAGTTCTCATTTCATGTATAGCTACAGATAAAATATTTTCATTTTCAAAAATGTGCCAACAATTTGGCCAGAACCTAGCCAATAATTCCTAGGAATCACCTTTTCCAGAATAAACAGAGATGACCACTACCCTTTTGCATCAAGTTCTGGTGAAATTATGAAGAAAAACAACTTCTTAAACCCATAATCCAGGTGACAGACTTTAAATGTACACAGAACAGAAGGTAATGACGGAAATTTACTTTTAGTCCTCTCATCCAATATAAATAAAAAACAAAATTCTCAGGGAGAAGGAAAATTTTGTTTTACAGGGTGAAAAACAGATGTGTCTATTTTGTCTTGTGTAATCACCCCTAGATATTTAAAGAGACAGAACATGGACTTGTTTTCCTCAGTGGTAAGGTAGGATTTCACAACATTTTTGTTATTTTATATGCAATGAAATTAACATTTAAAGGTTACTTTAAAAAAAAAGGAAAACAAAAACAACTCCTGCTGCAGAATTAATCATTTCTTACAAATTTGTTGTTCAGTGTTAGGAAGTCACTTATGTTTGCAGATTCTGAATGGCTTAATCAATAAATAGTTTGTTGAGAATTATGAATGTGTAGTGAAATATCTGGTGCCATGGTACTCCAAAACTAAGAGGTGTTTCATTATCATCACCATCAAAACAATCATCCCCATTTTAACTTAGAGTTTAAAATAGATTTCAGACTCAGCAACTAAGTACAACAAATAATTCCTCTTGCTAATAATCATCAGAACACTTGTGTCTTCCAAAATTTCCCTGTTCATCTTTAGTAGAGGTGATTAATTTATCAGCCACTGTTTTAAGATTAACCAAATCAAAGGAAGCTGAATAGAATCTTAAGTGCCATAACTTTTCTATGAATTGGTATCCTACGATGTTACACTAGAGACCAAGGAAATTCACTATTTTTAAAGTTTATCAATCTTTTCGTATTTCCTGAGCTATAGGTTTATTTATATATTATGAAAATTTGGGGTACATAATGGGATATATTTCAGAATTCTATGAAAGTATTTGCAGCATTAGATAGAGAAAAAATTAACTATGTGGCAAAAACACTCATACTTACTAGTAATAAAAATAGTTTTTATTAATCAGTAGCATAATAGGTGTAAATACTTTTTTTCAAAAACAGTGTATTATTTTTATGTAGTCACAAATTGTTATGATATTAGACAAACTCTTGTCATTCACGCCAACATGGAAGGAGCTAGAAGGAATCATGATAGCTGAAATAAGCCAAAAAGGAAAAGATAAATACTGAATGGTCTCACTTAAATGTGGTATACAGTGAAACCATATAAAAGGACAAGAAAAAAAAATTAAAACTAGTAACAGAACTATAGTATACAGGAAGGGAGCTAGAGGGAGAGAGAGAATACCAGGGGTGAAAACCAGGAATGATGATGACGGTGTATGGATAATTTGGTGGTTGGAGAACTTTGGGGTATACAACATGCAAAAAATATACATATAATCAATAAAAAAGGAAAGAAATGAATATAATCTTTCAGGGGAGAATTGTGGCTATAAGTAAAATGGCACAAAAATTGTCTTTCTTTGACTGAATAAATGATTTTTGTGGTATGAATTCTTAAAAAATTTTTTTTAAAGCAAAAGAGATTGAAATATTCATTGAATATTTTCCATGTAATGTAAGAGAAAGAATAGTCATTACAGTGGATACTTTTTATATACTGTACTTACCCTGTTCCAGACATACTGTAGTGGCTCTACACACTAATTTAATCCTCACATGGCTTTGTCTTATAAATAAGAAAACCAAGGTGCAACATGCTTAGGTAATTTCCCACAGGACAGAAAGCATCAAACTGCAAAGTTTGGATTCTATACCATTATTTCAATTAGCCTCACAAAGGAGGCAACAAACTATGACTTAGCAATAGGGAAATGGTTATGTAAATGATTATTTTAACTGGAAAGAATATTATGCAACCATTACAACAAGCTATTACAGAAAATATGAAGCAGTGTGGACTCTTAAAAAGTTATGCCAAATCATGATAGAATGCAGTAATGTCAATCCATTATGGCTGCATCCATAAATGATGGTTCTCAGAAGAGGATTAATAGAAATGAGTATGTGAGCCAACCATGTGCACACAGGGATTATGAGAAGATTGAGATTCTGTTTCACTAAACAGGATAAGAAGAATCTGCCACCAAAGTAAATCCCACTGACAAAAGCATAGCAAACCATACCAGCAGGCATGGAACTGTGGTAATAATATAAAGAGACATCAGATGCCATTGTACATTTTTAACTTGAAGAACATATGATGGAGAAGAGAACCTGGCCTTGGAAGTTTGCACTGGAGTTTTATAGAAAACCAGAGGCAGGAAGAATTTTCCTGTAATGTTAGCCGAAGAAGTCATGGGAAATTAAAAACGTCGTCCTGATTTTTCACTGGAGGGAGTTTAGATTCTCTAGCCTGCTAGCTCAGATATGGGTGGAGCGTCTTAAGGTGTCAGTGCTAAGGAGCATTGAGAAACCCTAGTTAGTCAAGAGATTCCAGTAGGGGTGGATGGTCACCCCTACTGGGAGTAGGGGTCAGATCAGATCAGACAGAAATCTAAGCCTCCTTTTGGAGCAATTTCCAGAAATTATGAGCTATTAGAATCATAGAACACACACACATACACACACAGTGAATCACTAAGTGGAGAGAAGTAGCAGATCTTCTACATCCTACAGTCCAGGGCCATAAAAGCGCATGGCAGCACTCCAGCTTTCACTCCTGAGGCATTCACACGAGGTCACAGCAAGGCAGAAGTCAAGGACAGTCAATAATTGGAGTGGTGGGAGACTTGCAAAGTACTTGACAACAAGCATGCAAAATATGGATGATCTTGGCGTCACTTAAAGCAAATGATAAACATATGGGTCTTTTTATTTTATCAATTGCCTCTAATGTCAAAATATTTCTTTTGCAATTAAAAAAATCTGGCAACTAGTGGAAGCTGTGTCCCTTTATAGCTGTGCATTCTAACTACATTTCAATAAATGGATGATTTAAACTAGTATGTTCCTTCCCCCCTTTTCTCACACATAGGCATAATGTTAATGATCCCATATATTAATATATGTTCACATATATTATGTTCACAAATAATTCTCATATGTTCACAAATAATTCTCAGTGCTGGCCAGGGTACACAATTTCTCACAGCGCATTTTTATAAAGGTTTATGGTAAACTAGGATATTGATCCTCTTTTTATTTGAGCAATATTGACAAGTTCACAATCTAAGAGGGTGGACATATGCATGATCCTTTATCAAAATACAGAGAAAAAGACAAACTGTTTTGCAGGGCTAACACATATTGAGAGACAGTGAATGATTTGCCTTTTTTTTTCTTTCTTCTAGTATTTCATGAAACCCTACAGTAGCCTTTACCTAACATGCTGCTTGGGGGATACAATGGCAGAAAAAATATCTGACATCAACCTAGGTGGTTGTGACCCTGATAGCAAATTAACTGATCCTCTGACCCAACAACATGAAAATCAGGTGAGATAGAAAGGTCTGTAAATAGCTGTTTATCTTTCTCTTTCTTCCTTGCTTACTGTAAAATTTTGGAAAGATTCTCTGACTGTTTATGTATGCTAACTGAGCATTTAAAAAAGGAATTGATTTCTTATTACAACAAATTAAAAAGACCTGGGATAAAGTGATAAAAATATTATATCAAAAATATAGTATATTTGTTTTATGTAATTTGGTATAAAAACATTGATAATCTGGTTTTTGGATAATCAATAGAACTAATTTTTGTGAGGTAGCTGTATATATTGCATGTATACTGATTTAAAAAAAAACAACAACTTGACCACTGTTTATGGATTCAAATTTGAACATTAAACAAAGCTTGGTCTGAAATTCTTGTCAATGGATTGACAAGGTGGGGAGGGTAAAGGAATCAAAAAGTACTGAGAAAAGTGTACTGTATCTGCTTTTCTAGACCAACATTCATCTATTGCACCAACTGATCAAATCTCATTTCTGTTCAACCACCCACTGTAGCAATCTTTCATTTATTTTCTAAGTAGAAACATTTAAGTATTACTTGGATTACATCCCACATAGAAGTTGTGCTAGGGGATTTGCAATAGGAAATGAAGAAGACCTACTGTCGAGCTTTTCAAACAGTGTTAAGTTAACCTGCAGACATAAGGCATAAATAAACTGTCCTGGACTAGTGTTGGGCCAGCTGGATGCTAATGAACTCCTTTTATAGGACCTTAATCTGTTGCATTTCCTGTGATTCAGTCAAGCCTCCCACTCTCTGTGGAAAAGAGTCATGGACCATTTTGGAATAGTTAGCAGTATTGCACCGGTTATGCTTTGATGACATCAGAAGTAGTTATATTTAGTATTGAAAAGCAAACATTTGCCCATGGAATCAGTCACAGCACACCCTTTTACCAAAATCAGACACAGCTCTCTACCAATAACAAGAGCTATCTTCTACTGAACATACACTGTGGCTGGACACATTATATCCACTAACTCATTTAATTTTCTTAAGAGCTCTTGTGAGAAGATATTATCATTATTCCCATTTTTCCAATGAGAAAACAAGAACAGAAGGTTGATTAACTTAAACTCATAACGAGAAGCTGGAAAATAATACCACAATACTAGGTGATCTGGTGCCAGATTCCCTAATGTAAGAGGTTATTTTTATTTTTTGTTTGTTTTGTTTTAAGAGACTAGGTTTCGCTATGTTGCCCAGGGTCTCAAACCTACGGACTCAAGTGATCCTTAGCCTCAGCCTCCCAGGTAGCTGGGATTACAGGTGTGCAACACAATGGCTTAACGTAAGAGTCTTGATTTTTCTTTGCCCTCTCTTGCCTGGCTACCATCCTCTGATGATTTAGATGAAATCTGCATTCAATTACACTGACTACCTTGCAGTTCTTCAAATAGCTTACTACTCTTTCCATCCTCAGTTATCTCCCCTTGCTACACACCCTCAATACTGCCATCCCAGCTCTTGCTTTTCTGTGAGGGATGTAGGCCTGCCAACTTTTAAACCAAGGTATTCAATAGATCTTTAGAGGACATTTGTAATTGTGGTAGGGGGTTGCAGAACTTTCAAAGAATGAGATACAGTTTTTATCTTAATCTTAGTGCAGTTTACAGTGGTCGGTTAACAAGAAGATCAATAGAGAGAAAAATAAATAGAGGTAAGAGAGTTCCTCATGTACTAACCTTAATTATTTGATAGGAGTGGTACAAGGTGCTATGAAAAAGACCAGGGTAAGAACAGTTCTAGAGGTATTTAGGAAATGCTAATGCACTAATGGGTATGATGTTATTTAAATATTCAGATACTAATAGTCATACCAATATGATAAAAGATTCCTACTTGGTAGCATCTTGTGTTGGTGATCTAAAGAAGATTCTAAAATCCCCATATTATTTTCTTATTCTGTTATTTTTCCTTTTTATCACAACTGGACTATGTTTTTATTAAGTTGATTACTTTGTCTTAAAGAAATGGAGCAATTCTTTCCTGTCCAGATTTATTGAGCAGGAGACATTGAACCCTTGAAATGATTTCACCTTGAAGTCAATGTATACTGGTACCAAATTCACAAAAACATTTAAAATTTTGTGTAAACTGGTCTTTAATAAAACTTTTTTCAGAGTTATAATTTTTCTCTTACTTTCTGTGTTGGGAATATATTTCTTTAGTCTTCTTTGATAATGGCTATTGTCATCGATCAAGGCTGGAAGGTTAAGAATTGACATCTAAAGAATGGATGGCTCAGGTGTGTTGGTTCATGCTGCATAGAAAGATATCTAGGTCCTACACTTTCACCTTTTGACTAAATTTGACCAGATTCTGGAATAACTGCAATTCATTACAACACTGATGAAAAATAGAAAATTGAGTTCTCACCAGGGTCGCTGTGTGGATTTTGCTCATTCTCCCCATCTCTGAGTGTGTTGCCTCTTACTACTGTGACTTCCTCCCACATCACAGTGATGTGCAGATAAGGTTCTTGGTATATCTAAATTGTCCCCTCTGAGTGAGTGTGGGTATGTCTGTGACTGATCTGGTGATGGAAGGGCATCTAATCCAGGGTGGTTCCTGCCTTGTGACCCGAGCTACTTGGGTTCGGCTCTGGCCACCTGCAACCCTGAATTAGAATAAAACATTTGGAAAATAAAAATAAATGAATGCAAGCTTTTGTTCAATATCACAAGTGTTTGGCTTGCATTTTATAATTTAGAAGTTTGGTGATGTTTTTGTCCCCAGAAAAATATCATGGGAACAACATAACTTTTGTTTACATCAATTAGCGTATGGTAGAATCTGTTTCCTTTAATTTTTTTTTTTTATCGTCAAGTCACAGTTTCCAAGAACCTGTCAACTGACCATGTTAAGACAAGTCTTCCTATACCCTACTCTTTCAGGAATCTGGGTTATTCTCCCATCAATTAATTACTTTCTTCTCTGATCTTAAGACAAACAATCAAATACAAAACCACCATCATCCCCTATCTTCTACACAGCTTCAAAAGACTTGTTGATGTAATATGTATCATATTAATTTCCTCGCCTTTCATTCACTCTTTAACTTACTCCAAATATGGTCTCTGTTTCATTCAGTTCTCTATTAGTGACCTCTGTACTGCTTAATTCAAGGAGACTGCGCCTAGCTCCTGACATTATTCAATCGTTAAGCAGCATTCAATAATTTCTTATTCAATATACTTTCTTACATGACCCTCCTCTCTAGATTTACAATTGTTTCTACTTTACTAGCTGCTCCTCCTTAGTCTCTTCATAGACATTTCTTTATTTTGTGAACTTTAAAGGTTGGTGTACCTTTAAAAACAAGTCTCAGTACCTGTTATTCTTATTTCCTCTCACCTAAACTTTTTCCTTCATCAATTAAAAAAGTACCCTAATAGAGCCACATGTAAGTTTTATAATGAGAACACAGTGAATATCAGCACTTTCTTAATTCAGTCTAATAATTATAACCTAATCAAGGACTTTCCCTACTTTTACCAACTTATGTTAGACTTCTAGGCTCATGTAAGGAACTCTAGTCCAAGTGACCTTGGACCTTAAATGAACACTCAAATAACTTCCTGTTTTCTGTTTTCACTCCTATCCTTCTACTTCCCAATCTCCATAGCAACCAAAACCACCAATTGAAATATCTGTATAACAGTCCCTCTTATGAAACAAGAAAACAAACAAAAAAATGACAACAACTTCCTAATGGACTAATCCATTATCCTGACTGTGATTCAAAGCAGGGGTGGTCCACATTGAGTACATTCCCTGTTTCTATAAATACTTTTATTGAAATGCAACCAGTTTCATTCATATATATATATATATATAGATATAGATACAGATACAGATACATTACTTAGCACTAACAATGATTTCTTTTGTAATGTATTAGAAATGTGAATAATTATGATGAAGACCACTTGACCTGCAAAGCCTACCATATTTACTGAGTTTTTACAGAAGAAAAAATTATTAAGCCTGGTTTATATTATCCTGTGTTATCTAATTCCTACCTGGCTCTGAACTCATCTCTAGTCACTCTGTCCTCAGCTCATTTGTATCTCTTCCCCTAAATACTTCATGCCTATTGTAGTCTGGAACCAGTGTTTCACTGCCATGGGAGTTAATTGTTTTTGTTCTTCCTTCTACAGTGAAAGCTCTTCCCCTGATTCTTTCTCACTGACCTCCTTAAAGAAAGGTATTCCTAGGCATCCTACTTAAAGTTGACCCTAATTGCTTTCTATCTTATCACACTTCATTATTTTTAGTTCATAGCACTGAATACAGTAATTATCTTTAGGTCTTTGTTCATTTTTCAATCTTTCTTCTCCACTAGAATCTGCTGAAACAGAAATTTTGCCTGCATTACTCTATCCCAGCAACAAGTGCAGAGTTATCTATATTACAGCTGCTGGATAAATATTCTTAAGTGAATGAATGGTACCACTGCTTCTGGCTGCCCAGTTTGGTCTTTGCTTAAAATTTTGTCCTAGGAACTCTCTTCTGAGCACTTACAGGGCTAACTCTTGTTAGCATAGCAGAGTGGTTGGTTTTCTGAAGATACCAAAGTAGCAGTTTGAATCCTGAGGCTATTTTGTGTAGAAGTCCTGTTACTGCAAGTAAAATTAGGGCCACTGTCATTCTACTATTTTATTATTACAATTCTTTTTACCTAGATCTTGGAGTTAAAGGCACTATATTTCACAGCAATTTTCACGAAAGATAGCTTTGATTGTCTATTCATGGTCCCTAGGCTATTCATTAGCTTCTGGCTGTCAGGAATCAGGAACAAATCCACATGACAAATACAGACTGCATTTAGAATCAACCTCCCTCCTGATGATTTGCATTTGTCCCCATGCCAGGGTTGTCTGTTTGAGCCCTTTCCCTTTAGTTTTAATTAAGGAGGTTCCTTGATTATTTGCATAAATAAAAATCATATAGCTTTGCTTTCTACTGAAGAACCAAAATAATCAAATGCTGATATGAACAGAGCTTTAATTCCATGACACAGAAAATATAAATCATATCATGAGGAAGTTAGGCTTATACTTCAGCAACTTTTCCTACAAAATGATTGATTTTCTACCAAAATCCCTCTACTTTCCAGAAAATAGTGTCTAGATGCCCAAATGTCTTATATCAGTAGCTTGTAAGAAAAGGACATATTATTATTATTAGTTATCAGTGAAAAAATCACAAGCATTCTAGGTGAATATGCTAAAATAGAAAAAAAATGAAGCAATGAATTTAAAACAAGAAAGTTATGATAAGAGAATAAATAATAGGAAAAAAAGTAAAATATTAGTGCTTGGTACATATACACTCTGACTGAATTAAATTAAAAAATATACCATACAGATAGTAACCAAAAGATAGCTAATAGAGTATAATAACATCAGCCAGAGTAGACTTTAAGATAAGCTATATTAGTAAATTGATAGACAACATTTAATACCTATAAAAATTATGGTTTTTTAGATATCAGACAAAGCAGTTTTTAGAGGAAGAAGTAGTGATCAACTAAAAGAGGATGTTTCAAAGTAATCGTCAACACAATAAGAATATTAAACAATCTTAAATTTGTATGTACCTACTAGCATAGTCTCAAAATATATAAAACAAAAACTAATAGAGTTCAAGGAAAAAGAGAAATAGCCACAATAACATGACAGGAGATTCTAAGACTGTTCTTTCAGGAGCTTATATAAAGCAGGAGACAAAATAGCAGAAGTAAAAAACCAGGTTATTGCATGTTATACTTTTTCTAAATTGTTGGCTCTCATTTAAAAAATAAACAGATATTTTAAAATTTTAGTTTATGAGTGAATTTAATCAGCAGTTTTCTTTCAGTGTTATTGTTATATTTAATGTTATACTAACCTCACAAAAATCTTGGGAGCTCTTCTTGGCAGAGTGTATAGAAAACTGGTAGTGTTTCTTCCTTGACTGTTTGGAAGATACTTCAGTAAATAACTGGTCTATAATTTTCTTGTAGAAAAATACCATATATCATAGGTTCAATTTATTAATAGACATATCATTAAAATGTTACATTTCTTGTATTAGCCTACAATGACTTCCCCACTCCCCCCAAAAAAAGTTCATCTAACTTTCAAACTTAATAGTAAAACATCATTTATGATATTATACATTGTTATTCTACTTAATATGTATGGTTTCTGTTGTGGTGGACCTCCTTCTATTATCTATAGTGTTTCTTGAGTATTTCTATGCATTTATCAACTTTAGACTTTTAAAACAACAAGTGTTTGGAAGCATTTGTTTTCTTTTGATTTTAAGCTTTATTATTTCGTTCAATCCAATTAGGTTTAATTTGCTGGGAATTATTTGTTCTTTGAAGAGATGATGAGAACATTGATTTTCAGTCTTTTTCCTTTTATAAAGGACTTTTAATACTGCCACAAAATTTTATGTTTTAAATTACCACTTTGTTATCTTGTACTATAATTTTTTCCTAATTTTCATGTGATTCCTTCATTGACAAATAGATTATTTAGCAATCCATTAATTAATGTTCATTTTGTGAGGAACAATTAAATTTTCTTTCTTACAGTTTCTAGCTTGAGTCCAGTGAGATTTGAGAGCATATTCTAGATGATTTTAATTCTTTTGAGATCTGTTGAGATGCACTTTACAATCAAGTCTAAATATTTCATATTTAATTGAAAAAATATGTGTATCTGTCATTGCTGAATTGAATATCATATATGATAATTAGGTAAAAGATGTTAACTAAAAGATCAATGTATATTTTAATTTTTTGATATTGTTGATACACACACATACATATATATGGAATGAAATCAGTAATATATATATGTAGTGTGTGTGTATGAACAGTATCAAAAAATTAAAATATACATTGATCTTTTAGCTAATTTCTTAGCTAACATATATATGTGTATATATATATATATGGAATGAAATCAGTAATATGAACTTAAGTTTCTGATTTCTAAGAAGAAAACTTCTGACTCACATGTTTTAAAAAAATATTTTGGTACTGATTTCCTAAGCTTAAATTATGCTTGGATCTTTCATAAGACAATGCCATTTTCTGAATATCATGAAAGAACTTTTAAGGTGAACTGATTCTCCATTCATCCTTTGTGGAAATGAATACTATATTTAGCATGATCTCACATTTAAGCAATGGCTTGGAAAAGTTTAAAAAAAAATTCATAATGATCAAGATATGGAAACTAAGTGTCCATCAACATATGAATGGATTAAGAAAGATGATCACATGCTCACACACAGAATACTACTCAGCTATATATTTTTAAAAATATTAAATCTTACCATTTGGAGCGTGAGGTGATATACTAAATGAAATACATCAGAAAGAGAAAGACAAATACTATATAATTTTACTGACATTTGAAAATATACAGAAACAAGACAAATGGACCAAAAAAACCCCCCCCAAAACCCCTAGGTTATGACAAGGTGGTTAGAGAGAGGAAGAAAGCAGAGACTAAGAGAAAGAGGTAGAGGAGTAGAGGAATGTTAGTTGGATGATGGGAGATGGTAATTAGATGTTTGCAGATTGAGTGTGATGTGGTTTACACAACTGTCAAAGTCTGAAGCTGTACTAATGAAATGAATACAATGTTATAAACCTACTTATCTTGATTTAAAAAAATTACCAAATAGAACTCAAATGGTGATTTTTTCTTTTTCTCTCAAAGAAGTTAAAAGTAATTTTATTAAGAATGAATATTTTGTACTTAATCTGATTAATCACAGTAAAACAGGCATAAGTGAAACTTCAATTACATTAACTATAAATGACTTAGTGAATAAACTAGAAACATCCTTAGTGAATAAACTAGAAACATACACACACTATAGTTCATTACTGCTGAATTTTAAATAGATTTTCATGATAGCAGGCTAATTAAACTTAACATAACATTTTAAATTAATCTATCACATTTAATGAATATTCTCTTGAGAAAAAGCATACCTAACATTTAGCATTTGGGTGATGCTATCAGTGCCATAAGCCAATGTTCATAGTGAGTACAGGAAAGCAACAAATTCCAGCTCAAATTATGGCTACAAATATTTTTTTTAATGTTTGCTAACTCACACATGTTGCAAAATTTATAGTTTTGCATTTCCATTCAGTTCATGTTTTCATATAAAATACTCAAGAACAACTAAATTTTTATTTAAAAAGTAAACTTCTGGCAAGGAAATAGAAATAAGCTATATGCATTTCCTAATTGTCACTGCTACCCAACATCAACTTGAGTGATAAAGAAATGGTTGAGCAGGAATCTGAGAGCTGGCCTTTTGAACACCTTTTAAATAGAGAGGAATGGAGCTTCTGCCATTCAGGTTTTGCCAGTGTGTACGGTTATTGATAGCTTTATCTCTGTGGACTGCACATTGGTGGAAATTACATAACCTCAGGAATTGTTTCTAAGAGGATGCACTGACCACACAGTTACAGCTGATATTTCATCCCTGGCCAACATCCACCAGGGCAAAACATTTTGTTGCAGGAACACTATGCTCCTACTGACTTGCTTACTATTATTATTATCATTATTACCATTATTATTATTATTTTTAGAATGTTTGGTAGCTTGCCCATTATACTTCTAGAACACCAAAATATCTACCCGTCCTAAGGCAACATTCAATGGTATTCTGTTTGGACAGATTATTCCATCCTGGGCAGATTGGAGCCAAAAATTACTACTTAGAGACAGAGAAACTGAGAAACAGAGAGTTAAATAATTTACAGCATGGTCATGCAGAGAGTCATCAGAACATGTGGCTAAAATATTCAAACCTTAATCTTTTTAACCTGTATCTTTTTCTCTAGGTTATTACAATAAATTCCTGATGAGTGAATCAGTGATTTACTGTTTCCTTTTCCTGCAAGAGCTATAAATAATTTTCCCTCAATATATTACATCAAGATGGGAACTGGCGAAGATTAATGTCACCAATCAAAATTTAAAGGAAGCTGGGTTGGTGATCCCTCTTATTGCTGTTTCATTTGCAGATCTGGCTCCTGAAGAATTGGATGTGTCTTGGAGAATGACAGCATAGACTGCAAACTCCAGTAAGTTGTAACCCCTTACAGCTGCTATGCATGATGTAGTGTCATTGCTAGAGAAGATTTATAAAACCCCTCATTCTCATGGTGGGCAGGAAAAAAATGTATTTCCCCCCTATTCTTGTCAAATAAAGCAATCAAATAAAGCCAGTACTCATGTGACTGGCACAAACATTCATTTATGTTTTGGCTTCTGTGCCACACTATACTCCTGTCTTTTGTCATCATCTAGTCTGAGAGATCTGAACTGACCAATCACGACATTACATCAATCCATTACCTCAATGACATCATGCTATCTAGATACAATGAACAAGAATTTACTTCAACTAAAAAAGAAGAAAAAAAAGGAGGCAGCTAGCACGTTAGAAGCCTTAGGCAGTGATACACATTTTTAGCAGTAGAAGACACTTTCTATGAAGACACGGGCATGTCATTTCAGTAAAAATTTCTAGAGAAGAAAGTACTAAGATATTTCCCCTAAATAAAATAAAAATCACTGTTTCTTTCATTCACTACCTTAAAGAAGTAATTGCTTTAGGTTTTGAGTATTGAGGAAACACAACCACTCAAATCTAGTAGTACTATTTTAGCCCAGGGAAGTTTTCTGGCTTTGGATGGAACTAAGATCAAGGAGGGCCTCTGAAGCAGGGTCACAGAGCAGTGAGCCACACAGCTCACAGACTCTCTGTTGCTGAGACGTAATGACAAGAGAAACATAGAGTGGAGTTTCTAACAAGTCCTGGTAGGACAATCACACATGGTGCCAAAGTTTCAGAATACATGAGTGACCTAAGACTCCATTTCCTAGTCTCCAGTCTTCCCTTGACACTTGTAAATAAGTGATTAAGTCGTGGACACTGGAATGTGAATGGAAACAACATATGCTGCTCTTGTTTGTGCTTCTGAAAAGGACAGAAAGTAAGTTCTCCTCTTGACATCTCTCCCTTCTCATCGGTGGCCAAGATGACGTTGCTATTCCCCACAGCATGCTAGCTATAGGTCCCTGATATATATTTTCTTTACACATTTACTTTAGAAAATATTATTTCAGTCTCTAACCCTTCAAAATGTAAATCTTCTTCCAGTCTCAGTTTCACAATTTTGCAATGTTTTCTCAAAGATCTGGGAGTCAGCCATTAGAGACGTAGCCATCCAACAGCCTAGGCCCTGGCAGGGTTTGCTGGGGGTCCTTGCCAAGGACCTGGAGCTATCCAAAAGGACTGCCATCTCACACAACAGAGTCCATCCTCTCAGCCCAAGCACTCAGCCACCCCACCCCACCCCCCAGCATAAGGGGGAGGCTGGGTCTCCCAGTCTGAGATCTTTGCTGGTGGGGGTTGAGGTGTGGGGTGAGTCCTATACTCTGGGGGTTTCAAGTTCCCAGGAGGCAGAGATCTCAAGCAGGACCAGCCTTCCCCATTATGTGGGAGAGAGAGGCTGGGCAGCTTCTCCTGGGTGGTGGGCTGGGGTGGTCCCCCCCGGTTTACTTCCACCTCAATCAGACCTGCTCTAAGAAGGAGAAAACCAACAATCCAATTGCAGACATCCAGGAGGGGAAAGAAGCAAATAATGATATACGTATCACCTGGGTGGGACCGAAAGAATGGATGATTCAAATCACAAGAGACAAGGCCGAGAAACTAACTATTGTGGTGACCTGTCATAGAGCTCCACCTACCAGGACCAAGTTCCTGGCCCAGATATGTGTGCAATGTGAGCAAAGCTCCTTCTGTCTCCAACAACAAGGGAGGGAAGCCACAGAGTTATGGTTGTGGTGCCATGGTAGAACTGTAAACAACAAGAAAAGAGAGGTATTGATCAACTACCTGCTGGAGTCTTCACCCACCAGGGATCTTATCCACTGCCATTGGATTCCCAACCCAGGATACCAGAACTATATGGAACAGAACCAGCACCAAGGGATAGACACTGGAAAGGAGACAACCAACATGACTATGAATGCCACCTTCACCATAGGAAGTTCGACAACAAAAGAGCCATAAACCTCCTCCATGAGAGGCTCCTGGTTTGCAAGGCCTGGCTACCTCCCTACAGAAAACCCTGGAGAGCCCAGCAACCTGGACTGTTGCATTCCAAGAGCATAGGTTCTCACCCAGGAAAAGAGTATGTCACTCCAGGAAAAAGAAACTAGTGAGCCAAGCATCATCCTTACAACAAGAGAGGAGTTGGAGTAACCAGATGGGGGAAGGGGATAGCGGGCAGGGGAGGATGAAATAGGGAGGTCCATAAAGGGAATAATAACTATACAAATATGATCAATGTTGTGTGGACAATAAAAAAAAGATTAACACATAAAATAAAGAAGAAATGTAGCCATCCAGATAGGCAATGCCCCTATTTCCCGGACACTGGGGAGGAAAAGAGGTGAACTTTAGTAAGCATCAATTAGCACCAATTAGCAAACACAGATGGCCTAATCACATTGATCAACTTTCCCCAAAGTCCTCCAGTACTTTTCTACTAGTTCACCTCAGCATTTAAACATTCTCTACCTTCACTCTTTCCTCCACTGCAGTATCTTCTTTCCAGTTTTATTGAGATAACATTGACATTCAACATTGTATAAGGTACACAGTATGATTTGCCCTATGTGTCTACTGTAATGAAGTAAACATACTACAGTATGTTTACTTAACATCTGCCATCTTACATAGCTGTTATTAAAAAAAAAATCATGAAATTATTTGTGATAAGTCCCAAACTGAGACATAATACCTAACTTAAGTAGAGTTTCAGTTTCTTCCAGGAATGGAATCTTAAACCTCTCTTGATTTACCTGATCAGCTCTACTGAGATAATGTTAGACAAAACCCTGCCATCACCTGCATTTCTGGAAATGTGGATAGTTGATCATGCTACATCCTTAATAAAATTCTCTACACCCTTCTGGGACTTATGGTAACATCAGAAATGAACATCTGCTGGTGGCTGAGAAGACACCCTGCTGGGAAAATTGAACACCTTGATTCAAGATGCTCAGTCTGCCCAGTACTTCACTAGACCTGGATATATGATGCCGTGCACTCCCCTCATGTTCCTTCCTTTCTTTTTCAATCCTAGCATTCCTGCCATCCAGATTTTGGGGGGTGCCTATCCCACCCAATCCTTGATGGACATCTGGAAAAAATTCCTCCATGTAAAACACTTTTATAGCTCAGAATTTGAATATCCGTGCAAAGAAACAGTCCCTGTTTGTCATTTGCAGTGAAAACTTTCTATATCTACTCTTGAAATGTTTAAACATATAATGTAATATATTGTTCATACAAATAAAACCTTCCCAATTTGTTTTACTCCATATGGTGTAATATTTGACCCAGGTTTCATGTTATGGACTAGAGAAGCTGCTTTAGTTGTACTAGGGTTTTCAGAGCTCCCTTTCCAGCCCTGAACACCTATCTCTAGGATCACGATATGAGAGGAAAATCAACACCTACTTTATTTGAACACTGAATGTGTGTCTTTATTGGAATAGTTTGACCAGAAGCACTACAAGACATATTTAACTAAATTCCTTTGAAAATGAGACAAAGTTTGAGAGGAGAAAAGGAAACTTGACTTTGTTTTCTAACTCTGAACATGAATTTTGTTAAAGGCCAAAACTAAGAAAAATACAACAGTGTATGCAGCATCTGGTCACACTTTAAAAATATATATAAAATAAATGATTATGTTATCTAAATCTCAGAAACAAAGAACACAAATAGGTAAATAAATTCATAATATTAAGATTCAAATTGATCAAATTTTACAGTGACTTATTTACTAGAAAGATATTACATTAAAGCCCACTGCATTCATTCAACAAATTTAGATTGCTCAGAAAAACTGACTATAATAACAGGATAAAAGTGAAGAGGAACACTTTTGTTTTATTATGATCATGTAGGTTTACTTCATGATTTTCTAATAACAAAGTACAATGTCTATCTCAAAGTTTTCTTGGGATAATGCAAATTTTCCTTATATTGTGCCTGGAGTTGTTTTAAGTGCCAAACATAAAATACTAAAGTGATTCTCAATTAGAAATTGATGATGAATTATGAGTAAATCATAGAAACAAAAGAACAAGATGGAATGATGACAAGGAGACTACATACATGAGAGAGGGAGAGAACTAGGTTAGATAACCTGGTAAGGGCATCATAGTACAAAGCTGGAAAAGAGAATCTTAGACCAAGGTAAATGCAAATACAAAGGACAGAACGTTACTCCTTAGAAGAGAAGGAAGCTATGGAATTTACAATATGATGAGCAGAAAAGAACAGGATGAGATGACAAGTGAATTGGAAAGACCTGATTATGGCAGGAACTGGAAAGGCCTGATTTTGTGAGACACATAAAGGGTTAAATTTTGCTCTCTGCACAATGTTTGGCTTAAGAAAAGCAGTAGTAATAGTATCAGATTTACATTTGTCAGAGTTCAGTCTTGTCCTGGATTTTAAGAAAGACTATCTTACTTTTTTTTTTTTTTTTTTTTTTACTTTCTGAGCTAACTTGCTGCTGGGGATGGGAATTCAGCAGATAATGACTTCGGTAATTTGGGAACTTGTACTGAAATCTCTGGACACCAGAGTTCATTTGCATATTATGGTTTGATTGGTTTGCAAAAGCTTCTAGTTTGTATTCTGATCAGATTTCCAGCCAGATGGCTGATGGCTGAAGCTGAAGCAGATATATATATATATATATATATATATTTTTTTTTTGTACAGGTTTTGTACAGGTTGTTTTGGTTGTTATTTTTGTTTTGTTATTTTTGCTTAACGAGGGCCTGAATATAACACTAATGAAGATCAAGGACATGGAGCAGTTTGGCCTCTGTACCCCTAAGGATTAAAGTTGGGAGATCAGAGAAATTTTCCCTAGAGCATAAAAAAAGCAGCAAGCATTTTCATTCCCATTTCATTCTATTTTAAGTCTTACTCATGCTTTTATTTATTATGCATCCATCTTATAAGTAACAGGAATAAAAAAAATTGTTGTTCATAAAACTTCAATACTCTGAGTATCACCTTGAAGTTAAATGAGTTGGAATTAAATCATTCATGAACTAATTTCCATGCAGCAGAAAATCCACAGTAACTGCTCCATCTGATGCCTTGCAAATTATTATTTAGGAGATGAGCATACTTGAATAATCAATATTAATAATTAAGATACTCTAAGACTATTCTTGCTGTATTGGCATTATGGGGAAAAGATTTTAACTACCTGCAAAAATGTTTTTGACAAGCATTCTTGATGTTGATTAAAACTCAATAACAAGTTTATTTGATTTTTTTCTTTCTTTTATGAGAAGATAAATGCATCTGAAATGCTTCACTAACTAGAAAGTCTGCTTTATGCCACCCAGAGCTGAATTTATACTTGTGAAATATGCAAATATTTTCAAGGTATAAAATTTTAACTGCTGTTGAGTTCAACTGAAGCACCATGAAAAATGAAACTAACATAGCCTATCTTTCCATTTTTTCATTTTAACAACTTTGGTTAAACTCTTTTTCAGAATCAAGATTTTTGAAGTAAATCAGTTTAAGTGACTATGATCTCACTTCCCCAAGTTATTTCTACCAGGATTCTTGGGGGCACAATTACTATCCTTAGATTTCAAACAGATTCAGATGGGAAGCACCGAATTTTGTAAGAAGTCTGAAGTTATTCTAATCGCTGAAAATTCTACCTTTATAGACTCATTCTTTCCTTTATGATGAGACAGTATTTTTTTTTTATCAAAGAGACTGAGGCTCCAACAAAAATAGAGATGCTAGATGAAGAATATAATGGAAGAAGTGAAGACATGCAATGAAGATAGTATGGAATTTTTAATTTGCAGAGGAGAGAACTGATGCAATAGAAGATTATTTAAAAATGTATGATGGTTAAGGAGGAAGAGAAGAAAAAAATAATATTTAGGAAAAATAAAGTCTCCAAAAAATATCATACTCTATGAGCAGAAGAAACATAAAGAGTCTTCCAGAATGTGGAGAGAGAGAGAGAGAAGGGAGCAGAAATCCTATAATGGCTGAGCAATTCCTTAAAGGAGACATTGCTACTAACACACCATTTTCATTAATAGACAGAAATCAATAAGGAAAAGAGGACATTAAATGAAGTAACTGAACAGATGGACTTAATAGACAATACAGAATGAATATACAAGTTTCACAAGTGCATATAGGACATTCTCAAATACATGTATATGTCTTTATGCTTCTCCAAAGATGGTGTACAGAGAGCCAACTAGCATATGAAAAATGCTCAATTTCACTTATTAGTAAGGAGATGTAAACCAAAACCACAAAGCAATAACAATGTACACCTTTGAGAAAGGCCTATATTAAAAACACAGGAAACAAATGTATGTTGTTGGTAAAGTATTAAGAAAAATCAACTCTCGTACACTGTTGATGGAAATACAGACTGGAGCAGGATCTATGGAAAACCATGTGGAAATGCTTTAAAAAAAAAACTAGAATTAGCAATATCATATTTTGATGACCATAATACCACTCATAATTATTAACACAAAAAATTTAAAAACCTAATTGATAAAAATAGATTGACTCCTACATTTATTGCAGCATTATTTGCAACACAAGTCACAAGATGAGAACAATTTATATACCTATTGGTGGATGACTAAAAAACGAAATCATGGAGTATATACTTAACAAATACTATTCAGATGCTTAAAGATAAATATTTTTTATTTTTTTAGCAATGTGAAGGGAACTTGAGGTGATTATGCTACATAAATAAGTCAGAAAGTGAAAGACAATTCCCAGATGTCTTTACAATATGTAGAATATCAAGAAACAGAGCAAATGAATGGATAAGACAGCAAAAATAACATCTAGTGAAATATATGATGATATCAAAAGGGAGAGAGAGGTGGTGGGAGGAAAGGGTAGATGGAGCCAAATTGATAGTGAGAATGGCATTCAAATTGTAGAGGGTATAGTGAGGCATATGCATACATGGACATGTGAAGTGGTGTTACTGAAATTAATGTAGTCTTGTAAGCCGATGAATGATAAAGCAATAAGGCTATTAGTAATTTTTAATCAGTTTCTAAATCAAGAACAGCTCCTTTGTATATCTCAGAAAACCTTCCCTCATTTTATTTTTCTCTTACCAATTTCAATCAGATTTTTCAGGATCCAATTCAATACCAGGAGAGGGTCCTCCCTTTTCATTCCTCTTCTGTGTCTGCTGTTCCCTACACACTAAATGATGCAGGTAGGAGACATGTCTTAGCATCTAGCTGACTACCTTCTTTCTGTTCAGTTGCCATCCCTGTTGCTAGAGCATTTCTCTTTTCATCTAGGAGACCACCTTGCCTGTGGAACTGCTCCAGGATACCTCTTCATTTCCCTTCTAATTAGCAAGAAATTGATATGCTAAACTGCAGACTTCACTAGAGGATACTTCAAGGCAAAAGTTAACCTCTCAAAACCTTTGTTTTAGCATTCTTTTTTTGGGGATTGTTTTGTTTATATCATCTTAAGCTGGGAAAATAATACTTCCTAAGTAAGTATGGTGAAAATTCAATTAACTAAAGCACATGAACTGACTAGCATTTGTAAGTGCTCAAATTTTTTTGATTACTGTAATCACTAACCCATGGGGGTGTTGGTAGTTTCCTATTTCCCTTACCCCAGTCAAATAGTTTTCAGATGGGTCTAGGGACATCCTAGTTCCAGATTCCAGAAATATTGAGCAAAACATAGTAAGGTCATATCTTAACTTAGAACACTTGTTTTCATTTTGCAGACTCTAGTCTTATGCTTATATAAAATAATCATATTGCATTCTATGGTTTCTTAAAGAATTTTAAGTGGTTCAACATTCTTAAGATATTTACTTATGGGACTTCCTTTTAATTCTTCTATAAACAATCTTTTAATAAGAAATTTCAAGAAATATGTTCAAAACAGGAATTCCATCAGGGGAACATTGATGCAGTTGGGAAATTTTTAGAGCTCAAAGTAATTAAGAGCTCTTGGCAAGATGAAAGGAACGTTGATGAAATAGTATCCTTTATCCATAATAAGCTTGTATCTTTAATAAACTTCCTTATTAATGATTATAATATACCCACATTTAGGAGAAAGGCATATAATTTAAGCACATATTCTGGGTGGACTCATTTGAACTACTGATTGAGTCTGTGTCCTATTTAATGTTCTGCTAGAGTGCGGTAAGGATAATTCTCAATTATTTAAGGATGAAACCAAGTTTTGGAATTACTAAGTGTTTGGCAAGGAAAATGGTACACTGAATAATGAAATAGGTTGTTGATATAGAAAGTCTTTAGAGATTCTTAGACATTAGTATTATTGATTAGGCTTCCGATAACTGACCTAATGGTGTGAGCACCTTTTGGTGAATGCAGACACAGCTCCTATATTTTGCTTTTGGCACTATGCTTACTGACAAAATGAAAAATAAGCCATTCATTGACATAAACCACAACATACATGGATTCAAGCATAAAAATTCCAGTTATGATTATTATATGCTGGAATCTATACTAAATGTTATATTCCAGAAACTGTGAATTCAAACTTAGACAAACAGCATTCTAGCACTTTTTCTTAATTCATTTATTCAACAATATGAGTATAAACTATATGTCAACATTTACATCAGTTGCTACATGTTGAAATGTTAAAAGAAATAGACACGGAAACCACTTTCAAAGAGATAAAAAGTGAGTGGAGACAAATGAGTAAACACAAAATTGCAAAAAGAATCCTGACAATCTGAGATTTTAAGACTGAAAGAAACAAAAAGAAATGTTAGGGGGTAATGGGGGAATGAATAAGGTCATATTTCTTGGAAGATAAGAAATTCAGGTCCTAAAAGATTTTAGGAGCACATCATTAGGAGAGAATTTAAAAGGTACATCCAGCAGTGGTAATGACACATGCAAAGACCCCATTGTGCTCATGTAGTTGGAAACAGGAAGAGTTTTCCAGGGTTAGCAAATGAAGAGACGTTTCAGACAGGCAGAAAGAGGACAGATTACATATCAAATTAGGACAATTTGATTTTAATCAATACTCATTTGGGTCTCAATTTCTGTAAGGAAGTCATCAAAGACATTAGAAAATGACTTGTTTCTCTTAGATCGCAGATATTGTTCTTAAACCCAAGAACAAATTAAAAAAACAATATGATAGAAGGGAGAAAGGGAATAGAGAAGGCAGCAAAATATTAAAGGTGCTTCACAGAGGAGAAAAAGATGACGAGAGGAAGAGATGAAGATAAGGGGTTGAGGAGAGAGGAAAAAAGGGAGAGAGAAAGATCTTACTGTGTAGGGTTTTGAAAAAAGATAAGAAGTATGGCTTTCAATATTTAATTTATCTTCAATATGAATGCTATCCTTTCCAGAAATTGGCAGTCTCCGCTTCTAATAGAGGAACAGTTTATTCAACAAGTTTTTTATTGATCATTTGATATGTACCTGGAATTTCTCATTTTAACAAGATCTAATATAATTGGATCAATAATACACTGATAGAAGCTAAAGTGAAGAATGTGGAAAAGTGGCAATCTCTTTGATATATAGTCAGGAAATTGCTTCAGCTGGAAGATGAACTCATTCATCCATTCAAAAAATGCTTTATAAGCTGATCACATGAAACTGTGGGCAAGAATCTACATCCTCTGAGGTGTGTAGAACTAGTCAAATCTGCATCCTTCCTTCAAAGAGTTCACATTCATTCAACGCAAGTGAAACAATTATAATAAAGTCTAATGTGATATGATTCTGAAGGTTAGGGAGTCTGCTACACAAGAATTATAGCTTCATCAATGTATCCACAACATATGCATTATCCACCTAAATGCATGTCTGTTCTACATTATCCCTTTACAAGACTATTTTCAAAAGTGAGAGAAACCAATATACTGTGTTTTTACTTTGTGCCAGATAAAATGCTAGATGGATTCCTCTTTCATCTAGTTCATCATTTCAATGTCTTCCCTATGTTTCTAGGGAACCTAGGGCCCATTAAGTATATGTACTTTGCCCCATCAAAATATTAAATAGCAGAGATGGAATAAAAATATATCTTTCTGATTCTAGTACCTGTACTCTCCTAATCCTGGATATTTCTGGATCTGTGCTTAGTAAAGGAAAATACTTTATTTCAGAAAATGGGTCATGTTTAGTTTAGATACAAAGTTTCAAACAATAACTTTGAAGACATATTTGAATTTATAAAAGTTAAGGCAATATGCAAAACAGATAAATTGAGGGAACCACTAGAGTTCAAACTACATCAATTTATTAAATATGAAATCCCATAACACAATAAAATGTAGATTTTAATGCAATGGGACTTAGCAGTTATATGCAAAACTAGTAACCAAGTCTACCTCTCAGATGGTTTTGTCTTGGGCTCCATCTTGTAAACTCCATTCATCTTGCAAGCATGAATGCTTATGTTACCTATGTAATTACACAGAACAAATATATAGTCATTCCTGTTTTAATTAAGATAAATGAGTGATATGAAGAGCAGTGTGATATCATATGTGTAATTGAGAGTAAGCTTCTTTCACCCTATTCAGAGGCACACAGTCTCTGGATTTTACTAGAAAGAGATTATTAATAACGAAATTGATGATGATAGAGCATTTCACACCACCAGGGCTGTCAAGGTGTTATTATGAGCTCAGACTAAAACTTCTCAGTCATCACAAGATCCCCATGGAGCAGACCACAGAGACCAGTTGTGAGGTTAGGCACCACAGATTTTACCTTTAAATCTATATGCTTAGAGCTTTCAGGGCAATGATGACAATCAAACTGCTTTTGTTTCACACACAAGGTAAGCTCAGACTCTTACCTTCCTCACTGTTTGCCAAGCACTCCTTCTAACTGTTAGTTTTTAGATGTTTTTATACACCCCTTGAGACATCTGGTGTGCCGTTTCCATGGCTACTATTTCTGAAGAGTTCTTTTGGCAACTGTGCAACCTGCATGACTCAGAGGATTTTCAGATTTTCAGTAGAACAGGCCATCTTTGTGGTGAGGCTGTGTGATTGCCAATAAATTGGGTATTTCATATGTCTGAGTCAGATACTTATGTTAATATCAGTTTCTTTCTTGACTCTTTCCCCAAAACATTTACCTTTGGAACATTAAGCAACTGCAGGATTATAGAAAGCAGACCTCTTGATATGAAAGGAAAATTCCTAACCCAGAGTCACTGAGTATGTCTAGTATGTCCAGTTGATAGAACATAAACTAGAATTCCTAGCTCCTGACTACTAATTTAATATGTTCAGGCTCCATTTTAGTACAAATATGTGAATATTTTTGAATAGTGTCTGCCTACTCTGAGCCATAAATGTTTTTGTGATGTTGGGAACATCTGTGGTGTTCAGAACATCACAGTGTTATGAGCTGAATGTTTTTGTTGACAAATTCATGTTTTAACCCTAATCATCAAAGAGATAGAATTTGGAGATGGGAACTTTGGGATGCAATTTAGAACAAGACAATGGCGGCTTCATGATGGAACCTAAGAAGCTCACTTCCTCTTTTCTACCATGTGAGGATAACACAAAAAAAGTAGCCATCTGCAAGTTGGGAATCCAACTGACCAACACCTAAATATTGGTATTCCCAGACTTCAATACTATAAAGAATAGATTTCTAGTATTACACCACCAAGCCCAAAGGAACAGAGTGGCTGGTTACATTATAAAACAAAACCCAGTTTTCTGCTATTTCCAGGAGACCCATGGGAGTTACATAGCTAAAAACTGGTTTAAAGTAAATTGCTGAAAAACCATCTGACAAGCAAATAAGATCTAAAAAGGACAGGGACAACTATACTTAATCTCAGATAAAACAATTTCCAGTTAAAAAAGGTAACAAGAGACAGGGATGGAAACAACATAGTAGTTAAGGAACCGATGCAGACTCATCTATATAAATGCACCACACAAGAAGCACCAACCTATGTAAGACAACAATTAACAACTCTAAAAACAGAAATTGGTCACAACACAATAGCAGTAGGGGACTTCAATATGGGACTATAGCGTTTTGGTGGTGGCTGTGGTGTGTTCATATACATCTGAGTAGGTATGAACATTTCCTCTAAATAATATATAGTGTGGTAAACCAATGTTATCACAGTTTTAAAAAATTAATTTTATAAAGCAAATCAATTAAAAACTCCTTATAATCCTGAATAAACTGGAACAGTAAGACAGAAAAAGTTCTGAGTTTCTCTACCTTCCATTTCATTGATAATATCTGGGTCATGTATAAAATATTAGGTAGAAATCGTTCAAAAAGGAGGGGGAAAAGTAAGGTGAATAATAAATCATCCAGATACTTAGTCCCTGAAATCAGCATCAGGAGAAAGGTAATTTACAAACACCTTTTCTAGCATGCTAATTTCTGATGTGTTATGCATGCACATATGTGTATATACACATATATACATACATGTTTATACGTATATGTAAATGATTAAAAATACTTGGAAACTTGCTTACACTATAGTTTTCTGTTTAAAATATGTAACAAAAATTCAATATCAAACAAAATAAATGTATTTAAACTATTTCACTTAGGATGATTCAAACTACACTGAGCACAGAAGTCATCTTTCTTCCTTCAACTTCTATTGCTATCTTGTAGAACATACTTTGGTTGTAAAGGAAAACAAGTTTAATATAGTATTCTATAGTTCTATCAACTGCTCAAGCGATTAGTTCTTATGAGTTGACTCAGGTTTCTTTGTGATTCCATCACTTTCTTTTAAAATAAATACCTCAATCATGCATCCCTACACCGTTGTCTCCCAATCATAATTTAGCTACTTAATTTATGCACACATTCAAACATTTTCTAAAGAAACATCCAGCATGTCAGAAACCCAGCATCAGGGTGAGAGGAGTCAGGAATCTGGGAGCCAAGCATGATGATGTACAATCAGGAATCTTTACATTGATGAGTTGAGAACAGGGTGGCTCCCACCTCATTCTTGGGATTTTTTGACATGATCTTTCCCAGTATCCCAAAGCAAAAATCTGAAAAATCTATTAGCCTCCAAATTTAGTATTGCACTTCTCTGAATTATTGGGGTCTCTTGGGTTTTACAGTGGCAGGAAAATTAAAGGATATTAAAAGGGTAACTACTCTAGTTAGTTCACAAATAAGCCTAAGGAAACTTGCAGTTTTATGAAGAGATGAAAGAGCTGCAGAATGGAAGCATTTCTGACCATTTTTTCCATTTAAATAAATGAGTGGGAATTCAATAGCTGATCATAGTTCTGCTTGAATAAAAATTGTCTTTCCAGATAAGTATTAAAATAACAGTGGTTCTTGCAATAAAAAATTGTATTTCATTTTTTATTAAATTTTAAAAAATTTATTTTTGTATGTGTGTGTCCATATATAGATACATACATATATATACATACATACATATATATACATACACACATATATATTTATATATATACACATACATATATACACATACACACACACACACACATATATATATATATATATATATATATATTTCACATCATTGTCTACCCCGGGGTTCTCTCACCACCTTATCACCCATGAAACATCTTAATCTCTTGTGCCCTTCCCCTTCCTCCCAATTTTATTTCTTATTTAACAATCCAGTGCAGGTGTTCCTGGTCAGCAGATTTTTTTTTTAACCCAGGCAGTGATTTGAGGCCAAAACTTTGTCCATCTTGTAGCTTGAGGTCCTTTGTAATTAGCCCCAGAAAGGGAAGGGATACCTCTTACTTAAATGCTTCATAAAAGAAGCTATGTAATTGGTACAAACAAGTCTCAAGGCCCCACTAAAAGCAAGAGGCTTTGTGTCAAGGCAGTATTAAAATTAAATACACAATGGAGACTGGACTTGAGTATTCCCTGAACAAACCAAACCATTTAAGTCACATAATCAAAATTAAATCTATCTTATTTTATGAACATAAGTAAAACTTAATTTAGATTATTCTTGTAAATACCTTTGACACTCATAAAAGAAACTTAAGACATCTTCCAAAAAAAATGCTTTAGGTAATCACTTTTAAACCAATCCCCAAACATTAGATATCCCATTGTAATAAATAATTATAGAAAGTAACAGCCTCCTCATTTTTATTTCATAAGCCATCCTGTAACATTATGCCCTGAACTTCATATCAGTCTTTGAATTTGATTACTTCCAGTGAACTATTTTTATGTGCACAATAACTTCTATTAAATTCTCTTTATTGAATATGTAACTTTAATTTTTTTGTTTTTGGATTTTCAACAATTGCAGCATCCAGCAAAATCTCTGCCTCTGGAAGGCGGAAACTCATACCTTGGTAGACAACTAGCTTTTTTTTTTTTTCCTGCATGAATAATAACAAAATGTGCATTAGTCTCCTGTTACTACTGTAACAAATTATCACAAACTTAGTGGCTTAAAATAGCACAAATGTATTCTCTGCAAGTCAGAAGTCTGAAATAAGTTCCACTAGGTTAAGCTCAAGGTGTTGGCAGGGATGCATTTCCTTTTATTGGTTATAGGAGCAAATGCAATTTTTTACCCTTTCCAACATCTAGAGACTACTGATGTTTCTTTCTTTTTTTAATAATATACATTTTTATTGAATGAGTTTTGTTTACATTTGGCTCTTGGGTGTTCCCCTACCCCCTCTCCCCAGCCCACTCCCTTGGTTTCTCCATCTCTTCTTTCACTGCCATTTATTGTTTAATTTTTAGTCCCTTAGGTTCTTCCTTTTCTTTCCTGTGGCAATGTACTTTTGTCCAGTGTGGAAGTGGTTTCCTGGGACAGAGTGGCCTGTGCTTAGTTTTCCAAGTGTCTTTTTGCTGCTGGTCACCAGTTCACACATGATTGTGTTCTTTCAGTGCCTCCTTCTTCTTTCTGATTGGCTGCTCCGACCCATCTTGTGTCATATTTTGCTCCTTCTTGCTTTGTAGTTCTCGTTGCTGGCATTGGGAGCATTTCTCCTGGCCAAAGTTTGTGCACCCATTTTTTTGATTGAGATAGGCCCTGATTGTTGGTTCGGTTTGTTGTGGGACCACTGCCTATTTCTGTGGGTTTCCTCACCCCCTAAAGTGGGTCCTTTGATAATGCTGAAGGCATCTCTGAACGGGAAATTCCATTTCCATTGTTGTAGATCACAGTGGTTGTATTTCTAAGGTAGTTCATCTCTATAATCAGTCTTATAGTCCTGTGTCCCATGGATCTGACATGTTAGTTGTTCCAGAATACTTCTTTGTTTTTCACCTCTGTATTTGTGTGTAACTGCTGTTGAATCGTTGATTTAGATGCTTCTGGTGAGGGTTGACTAGATTTAGAGAAGACCAGAGGGAATGACCCCTACCACCAACAACCCTCCACCAATTCCCCCCCACCCCAGCCTGTGTGACGGGGGTGGGGGTGGGGTTTCAGGACCCAGCAGCATGACTGAACCTGGCATGTGGGCAGGGTTACCCCTACCTCCCCTAGTCACCTCGTGTTACAGTTATGGTGGCTCAGGGGGCACCCCCAGCCACTCCCTGCCACCCTGACATGCAGCAGGGTCCCCCTACCTTGCACTCTCTGAACCCCAAAAGGAGCATGGCAGGCTACTGATGTTTCTTAATTTGTGGCTCCCTCCATCTTTACAGCCAGAAACATTAAGTCAAGTCCTTCCTTCACCGCCATCTCTCTAGAGTTCTCTCTTCTTCTTCCCTCTTACACCTAAGATTACACTGGCTCACTCCTATAATCACATTGTCTCCCCCTCTGAAGATCAGTTGATGAACAACCTTAATTCCATCTGCAACCATAATCCTTTTGTTATTAACTGTGGGTTCATAGTGTTCAGGACATGGACTATTTAGAGGATCATTTTCCTCCTTAAGAAGGAAAGATGAGCCATGATGACATGCATAAGTGCTTTTGGTATACAAAAAACATGACATAGAATAATTAATTTAATTTTCAAAATAGACCAATCAGGTAGGTATTTTTATCACCATTATGGAAAAAAATTGACAAAGAAAGGCATTCCAGAGACTTGTGCTTGAAGTTGAAGATAGTGAAGGAAGATGAGGATTCAAATCCAATTGTTTTATCCCAAAATATTTGTCCCTTCCCCACTAAAACATTCATTCCTTATTTTTCTGCAGATGTCCTTGCCTTCTTGAGAGAACTGAATTACATATCTATGTTCAACTAACTTTGTATTTTTAATGGTTAGAGACATTAAGAGTAATATTTTGTAAAATGTGAAAACCATAGGAAATCCAAAGATGTGTCTATAAATAATACTTTATGGGACCACAGTTGCCAATTGTAAAATAAACCAATCCTCATCGCCAAGTATAGGGGCAAGCATCAGGCATCAGGCTCACCACTCTACATAGCTTCTTCAGTGGTTTTAGTAGTTACATAGAAACAACAGGCAGGGCAGGGCCAGAACAGTAAGGGGTGCATGGGAGGCAGGTGAGCCTTCCAACTAGTGCCAGGAATCCTGGATGTTTCTCTGTGCTTTCTCTATCTCTCAAGCTCATTTGTATACTCATGCTCTAGCTCTCTGCCCCTTTAGCCCCTCTCTCGTAGGTCCAGGTGTGCACACTTACACATGTGCACACCCACTGGGCCGTACAATCATGGAGAAGAGGCAATACCCCAGGTGCTGGATATACAGGCTAATGAAGGAAATAGCCTGACTAACTCACCCTACAATTGTGTGCTCATCTCTGTGCAGGCTGCCTATGGTGTCTAAGCACATTCACTCTTTCCTTTTTCACAGAAGGAGAGTGTGCTGTTGCCTCCAATGTGAGCAACTAAAGCAAAAAATGCCACTCTCCCTCTTCTCCCTTGACCTTAGAACAGCCTCAGAGTAGTCACTGGGCAGGCCAACATTATTTAGAGACAAGTTCAGGTTTGACCGTAGATAGCAGAATTGTAGGGTGGATAGCAGAATTGTAAGGAGCCATTTGCTTTCTTTGAATCAACAAATACACTTGAAAATTAATAACATCAGTTGGGAAGTTTATGGACCCTGATTTGAACCATACTGCCAGTATCCACCCTTACTAGCAGTGGTACAGCCCAGACACAGGCTGGGCAGGGGAAGTAGCATTGTTACAGGGAGAGGTTACTGCTTTGCTTGCATATGTTGCTTTCTATATACCAACGCTGGTAAAATTTTCTGAAAACTGAAATCATGTCAAGTACCGTATTTACCATCCTCCTCTGCCTCTGACCTGTAGTGATATGGAGTGAATCAGACTTCATCCTTAAGAAGGATCTCAAGCACTCCAGGAGGGATCTTTTATTTATAATCCCATTTATTTTTCACAACTTTGAGAGATACTATACCCATTTTACGAGTAAATGAAATGAGACAGAGAAACTGACCTATTTATTGCTAATCCCAAATGATTGGAATTTAGTTTTCTCTCAAAACAAAGACCATTGTCTTTTCTCTATTCCATAATACTCTCATACTACATTCCAGGAAAATAACAATAAAAAAAATGCAATGAACACAAACTTTTAAATTGTTTTTCTGTTCCTGTTTTCACTTGTGGCTCCAAAAGGAAGTTTAAATTAATAGGTACTATTTTGCATGAGTATTTTTAAAACCAAGTGAGGAATCACCTATTACAACGTGGAAAAACACCAAAGCTAGACAAACTCCTGCCTTTTTCTCCCACAACAGAACTAAGAGGGGCTGTAGCACACTCTCTAATGGCTGAAGTGAAGGAGGATCCTTCAGAACTGCAAATTAAATCTGAAGTACTTTGCCAATTGACTCCCAATCGATTATTCCAAGTGTTTGTGCTGCAGAGAATGTGATTTCTCCTAGGGACTCTGAAGAGTGGTGCTTAATTATTCATCATGAAATTTAATTTCAGAGCTTGTAATCATGTAACTGTTTAAAATGGAATTTGTCACTGAAACACGTTGAGAGGAAATAGAGGATTATTTAACATCTCATTTCACTTCAAGATCAGTTTAAAATTGAATGGGTTTCATGATCTCATGCTGGCAATTACATAAGGGCCATGTAAGCTAAACTCCTACATGTTTTCTGCTAATTTTCTTGATTTAGGTCATTTTGTATCATGAGTGGGAAAGGATATTACAGATTAGGAGCTATAGACACAAGCTTTTTCCTTTGCTCTCCAAAGCCCAACTCCATGAAAATACAATTAACTTACTCTAAGTCATTCCTTGTGATGCTTAGAAAAATATTAGCCAACAAATTAAATCTAAGGTAATGGATGAAGAAAAACATTAACTATATTCAGTGTTAGTATAAAGTAGTTCAAATTATTTTTAATCAACTAGGATAAACTAAAAACAGAGTAAAAATACACTTTGAATTTGACTGTATCAAAGATTACTGAAAAATACTTTCATCAGAAAATTCCCCTTGGCTTTGGGTAGAATCTGGTATGGGTTGAGGAATCCTACACAGATGTCTCCTTATGCCTGCTTGGACATAATAGGCAACCGAGATAGAAGACCATTTTCACATAATTGTGATGAGAAAGAAGTTCTGTGAAGTTGAATAAGAGATGTTTATTTTAATCACTACTGAATTAGAAACAAATGCCAGGAGTCTCTAAGAGTAATGAAATTATAGTCATTAAAAATAAACAACAACAACAAACCTGAAAATTGCTTCATGACCAATTAATTATAAAGTTATCTAACTTTAGGCGATATGATTTTCTGTTATCTCAGATGGTATGGCCCAATGAACAAGGCTTTTTTTTTTTTTAACCTTTGTAAGGTTTAAAATTTTGTGTTGTAAATAAGCAATTTGTCTAATTGGATGTTTTTTAATCCAAATATTCTCAGATCTGTTGATCTTAAAAGACTAAACATTACTCACATGTTATTTTACATAAGTGCATATGGCCAATTTAGGCTTTGTTCATGATCCGCAATCCCAATTCCTCTAATCTCAAGCTACTCTGCCCTCACCTAAGTGGTTTCTCCTTATTGCTTCAAAGCTACCATTATTTTTATCTCCATTTTTACATATTTTCATGTACTGCTCCTAGAGTCTGTAAAGCTACACAGATCTTCTTCATATGACTTGTCTCACTGTTCAAGGTTCCAAAATACCACTTCTCTAATCAAGTTCACAAAGGTAGTTTATCAAAATTATACTCTTCCCTCTATCAATCGACTTTTTTCCATAACTGCATCTTAAGTCACAGCACTTGTAAGAACCCATAATTTACATGTATACATTTCTGGTAACTTGTATGAAATCTTTCATCTCAGTTATATTGTAAGTCTCAGAAAACTTATGGCATTAAATGTTACTGACTAATGTCTAGCCAGTGTCTGAGAAACAGGAAGTGTGCAAAAATTTGTACCAGAAGTACAGGAACTCATTTATCTCCTCCCAACCCATCCACCTCTCTTCATACTCATGTATGGGTATTTAGCTAGATCCATGCCTTTGGAAAGGAGTTTTAGTTAAGGAGTTTAAGTTGTAGCATCGTATTTTGATGACAAATTGGAAGCTAATATAATTGATTTTCACAAAGTTTATTATCCCCAAATCACAGACACTCCACTATTTTCTAATAGTTAAGTAAGACATACAAATTGAAAGATATTTCTATCAACCAAAAGGTTATAATTTTTGGAGCAATATTCATACATGGCTAAGTTATATAAGCAAATACCAATTCAATATTATTAAATCAAGTGGTGAAACAGTGAGGAAATGAAAAGTAATGGTCACAGGATTTTAAAAATTAAGAATGACAGGATATCAGTTTGGTTGAATATTAGGGGAAAAGAGGTGCAGAAAGATCATTTTATACAGACTACTACAAGCACAAGGAATGACAAAGAAAGAATAACATGCCATGTTGCAAAATGGAGTAAAATCAGCCCAGAATATTTGTGGAAATAATTTAAGTGGGAGTAGGTATAGAATGTAGCCTCATGGAGGGACATAAATTACTGAGAGGAGTGTGTCAATATGAGTTCTTAGTCAACAAGTTGCTCTGGCAAATATAAGAAAGAAAATGGATGTGACAAAACTGGAGTTCAGAATAGTTATTTAGGAGACAAATTGGAGGAGAAAATGCTATCTATAAAATAAACGATGAGGTCATTGAAGCAATGCATTAAAGATGGAAATGAAAATAAGGGTGGCCAAAAATATATTGAAAGTTATCAATAAAAAGGGCTTTGTCATTTGGGGGAAAATGACTGGGAAACTTTAGGAGAATTCCAAATTGAATTTGTAATTTTCTTAGTCATGAGAACACATTTAAATAATAGGATACAATGTTAAAAGAAAGTTGATTCCATTTGAATAACTAAATAGTACATTGATTTAACTTATGACACCCTTTCCTTCTGCATTCACTACTGAGTATTTTATCAGCTAGAATGAACAGTCACCTAACCTTGAAAATACAGCAAAAAAGGAATTCAGATTAAGCTTTTCTTGAAACTGAATACTTCAACTTTATGTTGCAGAATGGGCTTAAAATGTTTTGGTCTGTGTATAATGAAAGTTTTCTTTGCTTCATATTATTCCTGATGTCATCTCATATGTTTTTAATATACATCAAATATGAAATCTTTGAGAAGTTAACCACATAGGTCTTTCTAAGGGAGACAAGAGGATACACAGTGCTCTCTAAAAAAATGAGGATTCTTTGACCATCCCCCTACTTTGTCTTGCCTGATTTTATAAGTTTTCATATTTAAAAATTGGACAGGCACTAGAGAATTTAAAGTGTGGATAGGTGTGTGTGTGGGGGGGGGGGGTGTTGATGTAAGGGAATGGAAAAGTTTGTTATTCACAGGCATACACCAGTATGAGATAGTTTGAAACAGCACAACAAAACTGATGATGAAGAGGCTGACATAATTTCATTCTTTTCACAAGGAGGTTTTACCCTATGCTCCCAAGTTCCATTCAGGTCTTGATCTCATACCAGAATCAAGAAACAAAAGAGCTGGTACCTGAGGCAACACTGGACCTCCAGAATGTTATTCCAACACTACATCCAACATTATTCTTATTGGCAGATATCTGTCTAGTAAAGATTTTTAGTATAAGTCTTGCCAGGGGCATAATTATTATGGCAGTTTCCATAATAGTTAAAGGGAGGGGTACTAGTAATTTGGTCCACTTTGGCCATATAAGGGTGTAAAAAACACAGAACTACGGAGAAGCTTGAGAGTGATTTCAAAACTAAAATCAATGACATGAATTGGATGTGAAGATTTAGAAGACATACATTAAGATGGGTGCCACAGAGAGTTTCTTTCATTTGTTGATACCTATGCTGAGTTCTGAATGAGAATGGCACATGAGGAAGAATCTTTAGGACAATAAAACACCTATAAAGGCTCTGAAGGAGGACCAAACTTGGCACTTATGCATTCATCAAAGGAGAATAAGGACAATGCATTCCCAGAAGTAGAGGGGTACAAAGGAAGAAATGGAAGGAGAAAAGGTTAATTAACTAGAAAATAGTTACTTTCCTATGATGACAACAAACATTTATCTTAGGAAGGGAGGATATTTTTAAATGAATGAAGGGCTAGTCAGAAGTTTGGTATTAGATGTCAAATGTACCCCAATAGTGCCTATATTTTTTCTGTGAATTAAAAGTCACATCAAATTAGATCAAAGGATGCAAAGAAGTGGAGAATATCTGAGTTGTTATTTCTAAGAATAATAATGAAAATTGAAATCTATACTATAGCTGTAATATATTATTTGTAAATATAATTTGTAATCTTCAAATAATAAAAAGGCTCTTGATGTTATTTCTCAAGTTCAATATTATGGATGTACCCCATAATGAGAAATATATTCCTAAAGAATAGATCTGCTTTAAAAGTCATTCACATAAAGTAGGAAATGATGTCTCGCTCTACAATGTCACACAAATAACTGTATGGTTTCCTGGATCTGGTGATTAATTAGTGACTGTGACAATTTGTTACAACCATAGGATAATTTGTCCAGTTTATTTTCTGATTATATTTTATTTACAGGGGTATATTTTGAATTTCTGCATAAGTAAGGATTCTTTCTTTCCTTGTCTTCATTTATATATGAGAAGTCTGCTTTTGAAAAAATGTTATCACAATGTTTTCTACAAAAAGCTATTCATTGTTTTATTTTCCCTTTGTTTTGTACCATTTTTTCATAATTTTGGTTGGCTTATGTTTTCTATTTGGTCATTATCCTATTAAACATCCTTCTTCCTTGATTACAAACATAATCAAGGAAAAATAAATGTTACATACCACCATCAGGGCAGAAAGTCAGGAATTGGTAGAACAAAGTAATAGATTCTAGTAGGGCAGAGAGGTTAGAAGGGTATTTATCATTTGATGTAATTTCTCAGGTATTCTATCTATTTAGAACAAATCTCACTTTGAATGCATGCACTTCACTGGATGGATAGTCTGAGAAGTTGACATTCAAACTAAAATTTATACTTATTGTTTTTACCATCTTCTGAATTCAAGTAAGCAGGGCCAAAGAGATTAATCCCAGGGCTCTGAAAGCACTTCAAAGATGAAATCATTTCATAGAATAATTTCTCATACCCTAGCAATCAGAAAAACAGTAGATATTATGCCTCAAAAGGGAAAAGACTAGAGACAAACACATAGTTCAAGCAAGGGATTGTTTATGGACGTGGGTACCTGGAATATAAGGGTTTTCCTGAGAATAAGCAGATTTTATTTTTAATAATGTTATTAGAGCAATAAATTAGCAACTTACCAGATATAACCTCTTAATTTTTCGAATGTTTTACATCAGATTCATGCAAGCAAGCAAAGAAAATTTGCTTGGATCTCTGCAAAGATATTATCTTTAATATATGACTATAAAATTCATAATTCATTGATTCAACGAATAGATATTTACTGAATGCCTACTACATGTGAGGCACTTTGCTTGGTTCTTGATTTGTAGTAATTGAAAAATCAAGCACAAAGTTGCTGGGGAAGTTCCATGACTCTTTTTATCTGGGGTTCTTTATAATAGCAAAGTCTGTTTGCTTATTGGTGCTTTATTTAGGAAAATGCTGTAGGAATTGTGGGATATCAAAGAGGAGGGAAACAGAGGAGAGAAAAACAAATCAAGGATGAATTATTGAACTGGCTGCCATAGGAGGTCTCCTGACTTTTGAGTGTGCAAAGCACCTCAAAATTATCTACACTAGTCATGAGAGTAGCAAATTTATGCCACTAGCTTCTATCTCCCATCGGCCAAAGGTCATCCAAGGAGTATGTTGACTCCTTTGCACTTCTAGCTACTCTGTGTACAGTGCAGCTGAGTTGGCATTTTCCAGTTGCCCATATTGAGTGGCAAAATATTCCACAACAGAAATCAAGGGACAGAAAGCCAGAGTTGCTGTTAGTGTACAGCTCTATGCAGCTGGTAGACATAACGATAGCTTGAGTGGGTGGTGGGTGAAGGTGGAAGAACAAGAGAATATATGTGAGTCTTCATAGTCCACCTTACCTTGCTTAAGTATAGTCATCATAATTGCCTAACATATGTAGTTGACAATAATCTCTATACATTCAGGGATATATAAGTTTTTCCAGGACCACTGTAACTAGGCTCCATAAGCTGGTGGTGGGGAGTGGGGGGAGGGAGGTGGCTAAAACAATAGAAGTTTATTCTCTCACAATTCCTGGAACTAATAGCCTAAAATTAACATGTTGACAGGACCAGGGTCATGTCCTTTTGAGGTTTGTTGGTGGGTCTTCCTAGCCTTGGTAGCCCCAGCTATTCCTTAGTTTGTGGCATTTGGACACAGATTTATATATCTGTGTCCAAATTTTGTTCTTATAAAGGTACCATTCATATTGAATGAGGGACCTCTTCTATACCAATATGTCCTCATTTTAACTAATCACATCTAATTTCAAGTATGCTGCATTTTGAGGTCAACAGGGGTTAAGATATCAACACAGCTTTTGAGGGGACACCATTCAATCTATATTAAAATATCAGAAATAAAATCTATAGAGTTCCCTCTGTTACAAATGACCCAGATGTTCCAACTTAGATCAATCATCCTTTCCTTCACCATCAATTCTAGATTTTCCTTTAACCCAGAAAATTTATCAATGAAAATAAGTTGTTTGCCTAGTGAGATGAACAAGACTTAAATCCCAAAGGAGCAAAACTCTTTTGTTGCCCTAGGGCAACTAAGGTGTATTGGTATAACTGCTCATTGTCCATATCTGCACATGGAAACAATAAGAGATGCTCTAGTGAATTCAACCATGGGAGTCATGGTACTTCCAGAGGTACTCCTTACTACTGCCAACATCCCAACCAAGGATGGGATAGCAGCAAATATCTGTATCATACACTAAGTTATGACAATGGTACTTAAATAATGTAACATTGAAGCCATTGTTATAAATTAATAAAGTGGAGATTACTTAAGTGTTTAAATTATGAGGAGTAATGCAGACTTTTTATTGTTTCTTAATTAGTTCTTAGCTAGTTATTCATGGTGGCCAGAGTCAGTGACATATACTAGCAGGCAATGCTCTTCTTGTCAGCTTTTACATTGACATGAAAAACACATGACACAAGAGAGCCATACCACAGGTCTCTTGAAACATTTACTGTGTATCTATGTCCCATCTCTCTCCCTCCTACTCCTCAGGAGCCCAGGGAATCAAATGAAGCAGAATCTAGAATTATAGACCAAAATTAGATCAAGCTGTACATTAAAATTTTAAATATTGCATATTGGACTGGAAATTATAAAAAGAGGTTCAATTTAGCCTTTACTGTTTAGTTCCCAGTGAAATTTAGTTACTGAGAACATAGCATTAGGTTCAATGTGTCATTTCCTTAAAGACAGTGCCCAGTTCCTCAAGGATTTGCCCCTTGGCTTTTCATAGATGATGAAAACATTCTGTCAGGCTATCTGCTTCCAGGATATATGGAATGGGGTAGGAGTAGTGAAACCTCCTTCACTGAAAAGTGGGAACCCTTGGTCTGAGCTAGTATTGTGTGGAATTTCACACATACAAATTAGTTGTTCTGTAAACCTCTGCCCTGGTAGAGGACAGGGAATTCAAATCGTGTCAGTGATATCTGTGCTTTTCTTTAAAGGGAAACCACTTCCTCTTCCAGGAGTTGAATAGAAGAGGTAACCAGCAAAACCCTGTTTCCTAGGGCATGGTGGTACTCTGGAGCGATGGTGCTGTGTGTAGGTCTCTCCTGGAATGTCAGTAACAGTAACTAGATTAGCTTTGGTCAAAAACAGTCCATACTTTGAGGCTTGAAAAGGAAGATGCTCCATTCCCACACTGCATTGTTATATCATTGAACCAGGTGGCTGGGGCAAGGGTTAGATGACATCGACAAGATATCAGTCCTTCTCTATTCTAGATGTTGAGTGCTTCCTATGGTAGTCAGATTTCTGACAAGCAGGAACATAAAGCATAACAATCTTTCAACTTTCTACATGATTCAAGTAAGTCCATAAATTTGTTTCAACTCAAAATTTCCTTTTTACTATCTTCTACCAACAGGCATTCACCATTGCAAATAGGCCAGGCTCTTATATCCTCAATGTGGCAGACGACTTCCCCTTTAAAGAGGAATAATCAAGTTTGCTTGCAACTGTGTTCATTGAGACAATGTTCTGCATCTGAACAAAGCTAGATGTCCTTGCATTGCATTTTGCATTCCCACTAGTCTATTCGGCCAGTAACTCTCTATTTCTAGACCAAGTGCAGACCTCTTCCCTCTACCAGCCCCAAGAGGCCACCATTTCCCTTGTTACTTTTCTCTATTCACAGTTGCAATGGGTAAGTCTAAAGACTGAAAGGTAAACAATTAAGAAACTTTACAAAACTAAACCATGAAATACCAAAGTTGTAACTAATGAACTCATGGTGAGAAGAAAAAAAAATTTACACCAAAATATGGGGCAGGTGGAATAGGACACTGAAGAAGAGCTTGCTTTAGTGCAGGGAGAAAAATGAATTCAGCTTTAAAAATACTGAGATAAAGGTATTGAGGGCATTCAACCACACCTCTACCATGCGCCCAGCATTCTTTAAGGTGTTCTAACATGCATTGTGACATTTCTATGACAAATTCACTGAGTCGGTACTTGCTTTGTAAATAAAAGCTCAGAGAATAAATACTTTCTCTGAAGCATGAAGGTGTTAACACGTGTGATATTCCTTAAAGTGAGGTAAATAAACTATTTTCAAAGTGTTTTCTTTTCCTGCTCCTTTTAATCCTTCTTTCCTCCATCCTACTCATCTATGAATATATTTTTGTCTTGAATTAAGCTTTCAGTGTAGGTAGAAAATATACATTGCCCAGAGATACTTCATAAATATTTTAGGGAGAGAGTTCCTTAAAAGTTACTCCTAATATGAAATCAACACCTAAGTAAAATCTTTGAAGATTATTTTTGCATATTTAGCTTATTCCACAGCTGTATATGTTTTAAAGTATGAAATGTACCTCAGTAAAACCCTCCTTGATTGATTTAATTTCATACTCCAGAAGCTACATTTCATCCTACCTGTTATCAGCAAAAATAATTGAAGTTAAACATGCTTTGCTTTGTCATGTCCCACATGGACCATTTTTTATTAGGCATAATTAAAAGCAGAGTGTACTGTCTTATTTTATATTCCCATTCCATATGCTATATAGCCTTTATTCCTACTAAGTAATGCAATTTTAATAAAAGTGGACTTTTGTTCCTTTCTTATACTGTGACAATTTTATAGCTTTTAAATCCATTATTATTAGATTTGGGTGCTGTGACTAAGTTTCCTTACTTTTCTCTTAGCAAAGAGAAGTAAGGGAAATGGCAAGTCCTAACCTTGCCTGGCCTTGTGTAAGAAGGTTCAGAATAATATTGGTGGAACTTGGAGTGGAATGACACTGGATGTGAGCAAAAAAATAATAGACGAACTTTTTTATTTAACTGAGAATGAAGGATGAATTTATGCCTTGGGTGCCTCCAGAGATCCCCTGAGATTTTCTGAATAATCATCACTCTAGTCCAGTCAATGAAATCTTCTAAATGAGGATCCAGCTCAATTACCCCCTAAGAAAAGGGTAAAAATCATATTTTTATTTATAATTATTTATTTATGGACACTTTTGTAGTTATTTTTTCTTGATGTCCATCAACTCTATATTTTGGTATAATTAAAGCAGAGTGTCTCAGTTATTTAATTGAGAGGAATGGGTTATTTTGGTACATCAGTGCTGACTTCCTGCCCCCTCTGACCTTCAACCCTTGGGTAATCTGGCTTCAGGGGAGCAGCTGAGATGTCTGAGCTGGTTACTTCTGCTACATCTAGCTATCTCTATTCCCCCATACAAATACCACAATTTTCTATGCATTCCATGATATCAGAAGAAGGGAAGTACTGCTTTAAAGAACTATATAATAATGAGAAAAATACCATATAGGTTGACTTTAAAGATAAAGCTAATATCATTTTATTGAAAATAACGTAACTAGACTCACTGTAGTGATAATTTCAAAATTTATGTAAATACAGAATATTCCAGAAATCAAATTTTATATACCTGAAACTAATATTATATATCACTAACAACAACAAAAAGACATACTTATATCAATTGTTTTTAAATATTGCTGCTTATTAGATTTAGTTGGTTGTTGGTCGTGTTGGTTCTGAGGGTGGGTCTTGGTTTAAGGGGCAAATACAGAGTTTTCTGAAATCATTCTGATTTAAAACTATTCTTGTATATGAAGCAGTTTATTAAATGGAGAACTAAATTTATATATTATATGCATCTAAATATGTTTATAATATTTACATATTATGTAACTGAACACCATTTTCAAGTGAACACCATTCTTAACATAAAGAAATTCATAACACTTGGTAACATTTAAATGTAAGGAAGATGTCACACTATCAGAAAACCATGAAAATTTGAAAATATTGAACACTGTCTCTAATACATTCTTTGGCTTACTTCTGATAGACAAAGGTCAGTAAATAGTTACTCTAGTATGTTGTCTCAGAATAAATGGTAATTAAACACAATATTTATAAGGGAATTTTATTATGACGTCAGCTCAGTGAAAACAGATTCAAGATGCACTTTAGTTGTGAGTGCATATTGCTCAGCAGTTTAGAGATCTTATATAAAAAAAAAACAAAAAAAAAGTGGGCTAATTCTAGTAGTTTTAGTTTATACTCAGGTTCATTTTTCAATTTTTTTAATTTAAATAAATTCCATATATATATATATATATTTCACATCATTGTAGTCCCCAGGGGTCACCCACCATCTCCCTTCTCTGATTGCTCCCACTCGTTCCCCTCTACCCCAGTTGTGTAATTTAGTTTGGTTGTTACCTTGTTTTGACTTTTCCTCCTCAACTTTTGTTTGTTCTTTCTATGTTCCATAGACTAGTGAAACTATTTGGTTTCTGTCTTTTTCTTTTTCACTTGTTTCTACTAATATGATTTCTTCTAGGTACATCCATGTTATAAATTCATCAAATTTGTCATGTTTAATTGATGGGTAATACTCCATTGTGTGTATATACCACATCTTTCTCACCCAGTGTTCTGTTTTGGGACATTTTGGTTGTTTCCATGTTCTTGCAATTATAAACAGTGCTTCAATGAACATTTGACCTCAATGTGGGTACAAAGGGACACCTATGGTCAGGTCCATTTTATACAAGTAAGATTTTCGTCCATGTAATTCTCATTGGTGGGAGGTTTGTCAATCTGTGACTGGCCAAATATCAATCCTGTGTGGTTTATGGCTGATCAATTTTGGTTCAGTTTCTTCCTGACAGTGGACATGTCTGGACATGACCATTCCTGCTGGGTTGTCTGGGTGTCCCTGCTGTCAAACCCTCAACAGACTCAAATGACACCAAAGTGTTTCATATTTCTCATCAGATAGTAGAACAATTAGAAAGTTCCCTAAGTTTTTCTTGCAACTTCTCCAAAAAACAAGAGAATGCTGCATGGAGTCACAAACTGAGGAAAGGAAGATGACAGAGAACCAATAAAAAGGGTATTAGAGACTGAAAGGTGAAAACCCCCAAAACTAGTGCAATGAATCCCCAAGCCATCAATTTCAGTTCTCTTGACTTACTGTTTTTATTCCTTTCTCTTGGTTACAGCTGTGTCCTTTCACCAGATGAGCAATTACATAGTGTTAATTTTAATTTAACCTGTGAATCATGGTGATTAAGAGACTATAACCCAGGCATGCTAATTAAGTGTCCTTTGTATGAGTTCTAAGAGTAAAGAAGAGCTTGGATGAGTATCCATTAGCCATGTTTTTTGAGCCCTTGACCTCATCTAGCAATAATAACACTGCATTGGGTTTTATCTCCTAGTATCAATCTGTCATGTCTGTGTGCGGTTTTTCAGAAGCATAAATGGAGTTGGGAAAAAATATCTTAATGCATTACCTTCTTGCTCTTTTGGAGGTAAAGAGGCTGTGTGCATAACAAGACTGCTTGCAATACAGAGGCAAATTCTCATTTATTTAACGATTTGTCATTCATCATTGTTAGAGAACCTATGGTCCAGTGGTGTCACTGTTAATGTCTCAAGCTCACTGTAAGTTCTTCCAAGTGTTCAGAAGAAGCCTATTCTTAAGAAACCTTGAAGCAAAAGAGTAGGAAACATTTCTATTGGTATGGTTTAAATTTTCTGAAATTGATTTTTTTTGGTTGATAAAGATTTCTATAAAGAATTAAGTTATGGAGGTTACTAATTATCTAAACTTAGAGATTTATGATGCCTTATGATTCTTACTCATTTTTTATATTAATGTTCACCCTTAAAACAAGTTGTGCAGTACTTCAAAGAAAGTACTTTCAACACTTACTATTAAGTTGACAGATCTGCATATATGTAGGTATTTTTGTAACTTCTTTTTTTCCATCTGATATAAAATTTTTAAAGATTTCTTGACAACTTTCAGTGGTAGGTACTTAAATCAACAAAACATCCATTTACAAACATTTCAAGAATATTTTCCTAAATCATCAATTCATATTGAATGATTTGTCATGTGTTTTCATATAGGCAATATCTACCAACAGGGGGCTATTTGAATTTTTATTCAGTGTTCTTAGGAGACATTTCTTATCATTTGCTTTGGATTTTCTTTAAAATATTTTTGACAATAAATTTTAAATGGTTGAAAGCTCTTTCTTGCTTTTTTTTTTTAATTCTTATTCTCTTCTTCATGGTATAGAATCTTTTAAAACTGAGAATACAGATTTCATTAGTTTGGTTTGATAATTATCTAATTATAAAAATACTTTTTTGTTTTGCTTTGTTTTACCTATATTTCTCTTTTGTTTTGAAGACTCTTTTAAAATATTTGGCAAAGCCTGGTAATTTATTTACCATAAGGAAAGAAGATGAGAATGCTGACAGATCCTTCCATAAATAAACAGTTTATCATGTCAGTTTTGCTTTAGGGTTAGCAGATAAGATGTAGTCATTATAAGCTACGCCTTACAAGTCCCAGAAGCCCAGTGAGGCTGCATCTGGGGTACTTGAGTAGTAAAATAGCTTTCCTCATTTTCCTCAGTTTACTAAAAAGAATAAATAAACTACAAATATTTTCTCAGAGAGGAGATATTCTATGTTCACTGTGATTTGCATTATAAAAGAACATCTAAATTGCATAGTGTAAGAGACTAAATATTATTTTAGTATATTTTTAGTATTCAAATTTTATTGTGTAAAATATTATAGTTGATGGGGATGGAGATTAATTTTAAATTTTGTTTAGTACAGATACACATAATTTCTGTCCAGTAGAATAAATAATTTTAAAGATTATAGTTCGTGTCCTGGATGGGTATTAACCAGCTTTGCAATAACCTTGTACTCCTGCCCTAACACATTTTTTGTTAAATTGCTTCTCTATAACTTTATTAGTTCTCTTATTAAATGAGTTACTATCTTTGATGTGTTCATTTTATATTAATACTAGCAATATTCTCTTACCATTTTAATATACTTTAAAAGTTGTTAAAACCTACTCATCCATGGATACCCAGAAACAGATCTATAAACTGATAAAATAAGATTTATCGATTCTCAACAAAGAGCTACACTCCAGAGGTAAGAGTGAGCAGTGAAGAGTCTTTTGTAAGATTTGGTATTTCATTGAAGTACTCTAAAGAGGAACTAAGATAAGTGGTGATCAATTCTGAATTCATTGCTCTTCCTGAGGCAGGATTAGAAGTGGGATTAATTGGACTCTGGGACCTGTCACAGAGTGAGGGAGATGGAGCAATCCAAGTTTCCAGTAATAAAAGAAAATTGCAAAGTGGGCCAGGAACATCAGTGGCAAGAGAGCAGTAGTCAGTCAAAGAGAAAAATGTCATCACAGCATTTACAATTTCTGTATGATCTCGAGTGAAATGGTATTTTCTACAAACCTTGCAGCTATCTTGGATCTGTGTTAGTTTTCAGATTCTGTATAGTGGTCAGGTGCTTTTTATCAGTTTGAGCTGACTTCACTTTCAGTCCTGGGTAGGTTTGTATTCTTTCAGGGCATAAGAAGATGTGAAATAGGAGAGAGAATGTGAGCTGGAAGTCTAACAACACAGTGCTTTCTTCTAGTCTCCTTTTTTAAATCTCATTACACTCTCTGGTCCCACACGTAACATTTTCATTTCAAAGTCTAGAGGAGCCAGTAAAGATCTTCTATAAAGGGCCAAATAGAAATATTCAGATCTTCAAGGTTGGATGGTTTTAATCACAACTATTTAGCCTTCCATAACAACATGAAGGTACCCCCCAAAAAATGCAGAAATGAACAGATGTGACTGTTCTGGAAAAGTTTGTTTTGAAGCTGAGCAAACTAGATTTGGTTCATGAGCCATAATTACCAGTGCAAAACTTGAGTCTTTCCCTATTTCTTTCTAGCCAGGCAATCAGTTCCTTTTTCTATCATAATCTCCCACCATATTGTTTCCAAAACATGGTTCATCTCTCAACTCCCATTTGTTTCTGATGATCCAGAAACATGCTGAAATCTATCACTTTCCAACAGTCCCTCTTATTTGACCTTGCTGTTAGACCTTTTCGGTTTTCTTTATCATCTTTCTATTGAGGTCTCCTGTTTGATGAGGCAAATTCTTGTACTTACTTTGTCATCTTGAGCACAAAGCAACATAACTTTCTAAGAAAGGTGTTTCAAAATAAAGTACTTACATTGCCTACTGGAGTATGCCTAGAATGACTATTTTATCATCTATCAGCATGTTTTAAGGTCTAAATTTGCGTATTATTGTGCTAGTGAGTAATGTAGGCACAGTTTCCCATCTAAAAGAATTTCATATCCCAGAAAAGCTGGAAGCAAGCAGGAGACACGTTTAATAGAATCAATATATCAAACATAACATTAATGAACACTAATGCATATTTAATATATACTAGAAAATGTTAAAGAGAGGCAATACAGCAAAAGAGAACTGACTCTGATAAACTATATTATTAGTTGCTATTATTTAAAATCAAATATTTATTTTTGGCTCTCAATTATTGTCCCTCATTTCCCTTAGATTATTTTAAGAAACTATAGATACAGGATGTCAAATGGAGTTCAGTGTATGAACTTTTGTAAATAGTGGCACAGTAATTTTCTCAAATATAAAGCTTTCTTAACATAAAACAAAATCCTAGGTTGGAGAACATGAGGGGATCTGAAACCAGTGTCAAGCTTCTGCTACTTTTTGAATGTCATTTGAGAAGAACTCAGTTTTCAAGGTCAACTCCAAATAAATCTACCTAATCAGACACCCAGATTGCTGCAAACTTTCTCAGAAGCTCACTATCAAAAGAGATCAGCAAACATAGAGTATGTAGGTTTTCTCCAGAGGAGACACTGTGATGAAGACCTGCTTTGCCCTAACAATGCATGAGACTGTCAGGACAAAAGAAATACCACCTGCTGCTAATGAGCCCAATAGATCTGAAACTATTGCCAGTTAGTATTTTTCCTCAACCTTGGACTAGATAAGGGATGGGAAGAGAAACAAGAATACCTTTTGATATTCTTTTCTGCTGTGGAGAGAAGTGGCATAAGAAAGTGAAGCTAAGCAAAGTGTTCCCCTATCTATCATCCTCAAAGATCATTAAGGAAAATGAGATTATACTCTTGTTTGTGTTGCTAAACCTACTAGAAATACAAGTTCATGTCAAAATATTATTTTTTATCCTTAAAAATGTGTAAGGAAAGGAAGCTCAAGTATTATCAGTATATAACTAAATGCCTAATGGAGTTGTGTCAGGCACAAAAGAATTAGCAACTTGCATTTCTTAATAGTATGACTTTTTTTTTAATTTCATGAATTTAAAATTAGCAACTGTGACCTAAAGTCACAGAGACAGAACCTTCGAGAAATCTTTTCAATAACTCTTCAACAGATAGTAATTAGGTCTGGACTCCAGCAGCTTGCAGCTGAGACTATGTGACTGTGAAGGAGCTTACACACCAAGGCATGACTCATATAAGGTAAAAAGTAAAATGAATCATCTTGGCTCCTTGTCCTTATTTTAAAAAAAAATGGAACAAGCTTCCACTTGAGGTAAAATTAAAAATGAAACACCCAACGCCTTGTGATAAAGGCAGCATTTTAAAGGAGATTTAGCTTTGTATCAGTAGCTAAGATCAAGTCCAAAATCACACAGACTTTGTCAAGAACCAATCAACCACTTAATTGCCCTTTTCCTCATTGAATCAGTTCTGCGTCATACAGCAATCCTATTACACATACAATAATAAATATATTCACCAAGATACTCTTTTAGGAAGAAAAGCATGCAATGGACAAAATAATTGAACTCTGTTTCTTTCTCCAAACAGTAATTACTAATGTAGAGTAAGAAACAAGTCTGTCCATTCTTTGTGCAAACCATTCATTTTATTCACCCTTTCTGAAATGTTACCCTATTTGTCTGTGGCAAGCTGACACTGAGTTATTGTCCAAGGTACATGGTCCTCCTCCCCACCATCACCATTAGATTCAGCTTCGATGTCTCAAGAGGAAACAGGACTCACTGGATTGTTTTTTTAAATGTTGTTTTACAAGATAATTTTTTAGTTAACAATAAAATCATGACTCATACAAATACAAAATGAACATGGATAAAGATGTCATTTAACTTAATGATAGAAGCAGCTCAGACTTTAGCTGGTATAACAAAGCCAAAGGAAAACATATAGGCAATACAAAAGCTGAAATGATTTAATAGATGTAAAGCTGGCTTCTTTCCCAATCCTTGGGGAAAGAAATTATTTGCATATCTATGAACAGGAACAACTTGCATTAATATTGCTTTCTACAACTTAAAGAGTTACAGAACTAGTTGGAACATTGGTCCATTATTTCTTAACTATGTTGCTCTGCTCAAACTGTTCAGCTACTCTGAGTTACATTTCCTCTGTTGTGAATAGATATATAGATGATAGCAATTACTTAGAGGATTATTACAAGAATCACTGGAGATTGTACATATGAGAAGCAATTATTAACTGATAAAATGTTAGTCAAATACTAATAGTACTAATGCAAAAATGATGACTTCGCTATGCTATGTCTCTTTCACATAATTTATTCTTCCCTGCACAATTTTTACAATTATCAGTGAGAGAAATTGGTAGTAATAGTAAGCCAGAAGGCATACTGCCTAAGTTGAAAGGCCTTCTGCCATTTTTCCAAGAAGCACTTACAGTTGTTTGTTTTGCCAATAATAAAAATTATATCAGTGGTAAGTCTAGGGTTCCACTGAAAGAAGTATATCAATAAATATAAAGATTGGTGTGACTGTTTTCATCAACTTCTTACTCATTCTACTAGTTTATGCTAGATTTTGTATTCTTGAATTTCATTCATAATAATAGTCCAGTAAAAAGAAGTTGAAAATAGTGGAAAGACAAATATGTGGAATATAACAGAAGGAATTTTTAAAATGTAATTTAGTTTTTATTTTTACTTTTTAAAAATATGCATTAATAGCAAAAGAAATCACAACAAATGACTTCAAGAGGCAAGATCTCATCATCTTCAAGTACATATCTTATTTATTCTAGTGAACAGTGTAACAAAAAAGTGAAATAAGATAACATGTTATTTAATATCTACTATGTATCAGAAAGACTTGAGTTTTCCTGTGCTTCACTGAGCTAATAGGAAGTATTAACAATGAGCACATAATTAGTGTCTTCATTTGAAGGTTCCACAAAGCACATTTGACACAAGAATTTCAGTGAGTAGTTTATTTTGGAAACGAGTTCTGAACACATTCTGAACAAGATGAAATTGAGAGTAGGAAGGGTTGACAGGCAATAAAGGGTGCTTTATCGAATAGATTTCCCTTATGGACAGCCTACAGAAACTTGCATTTACAACCCTGTGAGAGACTACAAGAAACATGCTTTAGCGTTTTCCTCTGAGGGATAAACTGGAAAGATAAGAGAAACTTGGGCTATTCATCCACCTACTCCTGGTCCTCATTGGTTAAGGATGTCTAAGTGGCATTAACCCTTCTAAACTTTCAGTCTGTTCTGCAGAAATGTTAAGCTTGCCAGAGGATGCCGTTAAGTAGAAAGACACAGTCAGTGGCCTGTAAGGGAACCATCTGCAGGAAAATTATACTATGGAGACATAGGTGGAACATCTAGATTAGCATTTACTACATTAAGTCAGTAACACTTGTCATTCTGCTCAGGAAGATACAACTATCTAAAGCATTTCTCTCATTTGTATATATTTTTCATTATATGCATCATGTTTGGTATTGAGTGAGTCACTGGAAATACAGTAATAAAATACAATCTATGATTTTAGGGGTCTTATGTTGACATCAGGAAGTATATGTAACATTATGAGAGAGAAGATACAGATTAAAAGAAATTTAGAGTGAATATGGTCCCAAATGAGAACATCATGAAAGAAAAAAGTTGAAGTTAGCATTGAAAAATGTAATAGTATTTAGATTAAAAGAAGGATGGAAAAAATTAAGTTAGGATGATGATAGAATGATATGAATAGAGACATATTCTGATGTGAGAATATTTTTTTATTTGTTTAAAGGTTGTTGGATTGCAGAGAAAACACAGGTTACATGAGACCTGTTGTGTGCTGTTTCAATAATACATTGTTGATGTGTTAGAAACAAAACTGGATTAAGATGGTAGCAGCAGAATGAAGGTAAGAAATTATGGTAATTCCACCTAGTAATGCAGTTCTCACCTACTTTAACTCTCTCCTGGAATGTCTTTCAAAATAAGAGTTCAGTTATCTCAAAATTATATTTCAGTTAATATCATATGTGGTCTGAATAAATATAAATGAGAGCTCCAATATGAATGAAATTAAAGTTTACATTCCTGCAAAAATTACTCCTAGATACTTACCCATACCTATTCCCCTCTATTGGAGCTTGAGCTAAGTATACCTTCCCGCTGACTTGTTCCTCATCAGGATGAATATGGGTATTCTAGCTTAAATTGTGTTCACAACAACATTAGATATCTTAAGGTTACAGCCTTTTCCTTGAAAATAGAAAATTTTATGCCCACACTCCTCCTCCCTTATACTGTACTATGACTCCCTGCTCAAAGTACAGTTCTTCCGGAAATAAAGTAATAATTAATACAAAATTTTCTATGGGCTCAAATTTCAGCTTCTATAGCTTCCATCACTAACTTGATTCTCACTATGACCCGCCATCCTGCAATGTCTTTGTAACTGTGCCTGACACTGATGGACAGGGCAGGGAGGGCGATGCCTAAGGAAACTGAAATGGCCAGCATATCCAGGACCCCAGGAAATGCTTGTCAAAGTCAATAGAGCATGGAAAAAGATAAGAAACTCCCAGAGCAGGGATGGCAGTCCACTACCCCAACCTACACATAGGTCAATAAAGCCCAAGGAAAACTACAATTTGCAAGCATGGTGAGGTAGACACCCCCCCTCAACCTGCTGTCAGGAAGAAAACTACACCATACCATAGAGGGGAAGTAACTTAGAACTCCTGTCTTGCCTGATAAACCAAGACCATGGGAACACATGTGCACCCTAGAAAGGGATGGAACAAGGATGGAACTCCTGTGCTCCATTTATTTTTATATTTTTACTTTATTTTTCTTTTTCTTATTGTTTGCTTACATAGCTTGTGTTTGTAGGCATGGTCCCCCCCCTTCCCCTTCCCCTGGTCCCAGCTCTGGTCACTCCAGTTCTTTTCTTGTCAGTTGTTGATTGGCCCGTTGGTCTCTTTGTGTTCTTTCTGAAGCACTGTTCTCCTGGGTGAAGTCCTGCATTCCTGAGAGACTGCAGTCCAGTCTGATCAGTTCTCATGAATAACCTGAGAGCAGGTGGCCCTTCTGAGTCTGTTGGCAAATCTCCTGTTGGTCTGGTGTGTGGAGTGGCTCTCCTCATTTCTTACTGATACTTCTTTGTGGCTTTGTACCCCACTGAGATGGGGGAGTGCCTTTCTCATTGAAAGTGTCTCTAGATGGGGATTTTAGCTCCGGCACCAGAAATGTTGTCGGTGTTTCTTGGTGATATATCTTCACTCATCCGTAACCATCTCGTGTCTCAGAGTTTCAACCATGGTTTTTTTTGGCAGGTAATGGGTGTGTTCAGTGCCTTTATTTCTCTGTCTCTTCTGGTATATCTGTATCTGGGTTGCTGTTTTTCTCGTTCAAGCTGAGGAATGGCTGAGGTGGGAATGAACCAGAGGGGCAACCCCCACCCCGGCCCACACACCAGCAGTTTTTCTTCTCCCCAACCTGTAGGAGGTAGGGGCAAAGCTCCAGGCCTCCTGGAGGTAGCTAGTTTGCCCTAGCTTCCCCCAGAAAGGAGCAGCTTACCTGCTTCCCTTGCACCCTCTGTTCAAGAGAGCACATCCTTCCTGAGATCTCCCCTTAGGCTGTAGGACCTGAAACCTGTACTCCATTTAAACCAAGAAGATCTCTGCTCCCCCCGGCCCCCTTTCTTTGCAGTTGTTCTTAAAGGACTCTGATGATCCAGAACTCTCCTCCTATGTATTTTTGAAATCAGGTAAAAAGAGAAAGACTTTTGAACTTTGACTTAAACACACCTCTATCTATCTGCCTACTTCTCTCTAGGAAGCAGGCTATAAACAGTTACATTAGCAATTGCCTTTAACTTTAACTGGACACACCTATGCCTGCTTCTCTCCCTAGGAAGCAGGCTACAAACTGTTTATTAGCATTTTTACTATTTACCTTTACTATTGGTATGCAAAAGCCAGTTACCAGCTTCTGCTTTCTTTCCCTCTTTCAGACCTAAGAAGAAAAACTTAGAAACAGAGTTTAAACTTTACACAAGTTTGTCTTAATTTATCCTTTTTTAAACTCGTGGGTTTTTTTCACCATCCCCAGCTTTCTTAACCAAAATTTCAAGTCAAAGCAAGACTATCAGTGCACACTAATTTATTTCTAACAGTGATTTCCTAATTACTACAAAAGAAACATGTAAGTAAAACTCAAATTATTTTAACATTGCCCAAAACCTTTTTCCAGTATTGTTTAAAGTCCTTTTTCAGATTGCCCAAAAACTTCAGTCTCTTAGTCTTGATCATTTCACCAATGTCAGCCAGTTAGAGTTTATTCCGCATGTTTGAAGGCATCCTTCTTTGGCACGCTCCTTTGTCATGCTTTAGCTCTTCTATGCTGTCTTCTCCTTGTTGTACAGGAGTAGAAGAAACTTCACCGTTTCAGACCCAGCAAAGTTCACTTTCTTCTTAGGCCTAACTTTTGCACAACCTCTTCCAGATACAAGTCAAACTCAGCAAAACAAACTAATATGGAGTTTAAATCTGCAAACTTTTTAACTGCTGTTAGCACACATGTGGCTAACCCGGGCCAGTCAAGGGCTACAGGCCCCAGGACTTGGCCACATGGCCAAGCTCACATGGTTTACATCTCCCTCTTACAAAATGGCTGAAACCAAACCTAAATCTCAATTTCCATTCCCATCTTCCCTCTTTTTTTCTCCCTTTGTTTTAAACCTCTTTATATATTTTGTTTTCCTGCCATCCAAAATCAGCTCCTAAATCATTACATCACACACACACACAAAACAAAAACAAAAACAAAAAAACTGTTTTATTTCTTCCTCCCTCCTGCATCTCCCTAAAGGAAATTTTCAACTAAGGTCATTCTCATATTTTAGTAAATCTTCCTTAAAATCTGCAATTTTAAACAGGAGACAATGACACCCAGAGGGGGTGGTGACCCCTAACACTTTCATTTTGGCTTGAATAAACTTCACTTTGCTTTGCCTAGATGTAGCTTTGTATTCTTTCACAACCATAGTCAAGGAACAAATCCCAAAACTGGAAACAATGCAAGAACCTAGTCTAATTAAACTACTTTATTCCCATTATATATTATTTCTGGCTTTGTAATGCATATTTTTATATTTCAGCATTGTGGAGAGGGAATTTTTCACCAACTCACTAAATTGGTAACTTTGGGAAATCATATATTTCATTGTTTAAAGACTGAGATTAATACTTCTAAAATGCACTACAATCTGTACAAAAATTATTATTGTACATTAACTTTTTGAGTTGTTTTCTCCCTCCTTTGACTCTACTAGAACTTTTCTACAGAGAAAAAGCACTAGAAAACTTCATTTTGTTTAAATGGTGGGAGCAGTAGGCAAAGGAAGAGGTGGAATAAATTAAGTGTAACAGCAGAAAAAGATGTGCTAAATTTTTGCCCTCACTTTGGTTTAATTTAAATACCAATACCAAACCTTTTAACCAACAAAGATGGTAATGGACAAAGAGACAGATTATAAAGAAGCATGTGGTATGTTTATATAGAACCAATCCATTTCTGCTTAAGAAGACTAAAGCCTTAAAGGATCATTTTGAGTCTCTGCAATATATGTTATATATGTACATGTCATTACATAATTTATTTAAAATAAGTTTATATAGATATAGATAAATTTATAGCATATAGTATATATTGTAAATATATAGTATAAATGTATATAGTAGCATATCATACAATTTATCATAACAAAGTTTAAGTATCTTTGCTAGATTTGCCATAATAAGTTCATTGCCTCGGGAGATAACTCCTTTTTCTGTAGGAATATTATGATTTGAAGCTTTAATAAGATTCCATTGGGAGGTAAGGTGAGCAGAAAATTGAAAAGTTTTAGGGCCAGTGGAATATAAGACACCCTTTTAAATATCCTAAGGGACAAAAAAACAGTACAACTGGAGTACAACTGAAAGTTGACTTAAGCCTTAGTAACTGTTGAAAAGCTATCAAATGCCATGATAGCATCTGCTGATATTAGTGATGACAAGGTACAATAAGTGATTTAAACTTGGCTACAAGATTGCATACTAAGTGGTTTTCCACCCCAGGCTCCATGCCAGTCATTCTATTCCCAGTGGATGCAACCATTGGGATGACTGGCGGTGAATCCATTGGTTTCAGCACTTCCAAGTATCTCTAAATAAGATGCTAATGTTTGGGAATGCCGTGTTTGGGAATTACTAACATTAAAATCCTGAGTAAGAGTGGAGTGGAAAACTTCAAAAGCTATGGGAGGAGAATGTATTATTTGTGCCACCTACCATTGTTCCATATCTTATCATCTAGAGTACATGCTGTATTTGTTAGTGGTTATATAGGTTTGTATAGCAAAGCAACAAAAATATGGGGGCTTCATTTTTGATTTATTAATAATTACAACATCACATGTTGAAAAAAGAATATGTAACATCTTTCTCCATGTAGCCTATTTCAAGCAAGGAAACTTGTGTGCATAGGGTGTTCGTGCATATTTGCATGGGTATGTAAATATTGATGCTTTGGCAAATTTTAATTTTATTGAGTAATTTTTGTTTGGGGAAATTCACCTAAGATTATTCTGACTTGAAAGTATGCTGATTATTTATTTTTACTTCTGTTTTTCACAAGTCATTCAGACAGTGGATAAGTATAGGCAGCCCTCTGAGATGCAGACTTCACTGCAATTTCTTATCTGCTAGTTCCCACCTTTACATTTTCTAAAAGAATTTTGCCTAGGCAACACACAAATATTTCCAAGGTCACAAAGAGGGGGACACTGGAAAAATCATGCATCTATTATAAATGTTTTATCTTTCTTTTCTTTTTCCTTAGTCCTGTGTAGGCAACATACTTCCATGCTCATGTCAATCTGGTAAATGATGTGTATGTCCCTGGATTTTACTTTATGTACTCCAAAAGATTTGAGAGGCACCCTCCCCCCAAGAATTAGATCAAGTTCTGTGTGTATTAGGACAAGATGGGAGAGACAGACTGGGGATGCAGATACAACCACAGCAAAGATTTCAGACTTTTATTTGTCTGTTGAAATTTCTTTGAAGGAATGCATTGCATTCTCCTCACACCCTGCTTCAGTTTTTAGACTAGATGCTTATTATTGCTAATGACTATGCCCTTCTGGGGTGGCCATTTATTTAACTCCTCTGAAATGCGCTTGATCATATCTTGCTTCAAGTATTACTGAATTATCATATCATTCTAGATCTAGATTCTAGATGTCTTCCTTGTCTTATCATTTACTATGAGTATCAAAGTTAGGATAGATGTGGAAGGACTTAAGTCAAATGTATTTGTTCTATATAGTCAGGCACAATAACTGATGTTCTAGAACATTTTCCTTATTAGGTTATCCCAAAGTATAAATTCTAGGTCTCAAATGTCCACCATTTTATGTCACACGAGGAGCCTTATCATAAGATAGTAGTCTTTTCCTCTCCCATACTCATTATTGCTATTATCATCAGATATTAAGTTTTTTTTAAGCAATTGTCATTCTTTGAGATTCATTCAAAATTTTACTTATAGAGGTAATATCTACTACTGTGTAATATATGAAAAATTACAGCAGTATGAAAATAGTTATTAGATTTAGCTTCCATTCTTACATGAACATTTCTACATTACTTTTTAGTAATTTTTCAGTTCTCAGAGTTTTAATTGCAAGAATCACTCACCATTGTCTTAGATAATTTTTATTATCTACCTACCAGAGAAGCATCTTAAGTCTTAGATAAATTACACACCTTTTAAACTGAGAAATAGATGATTTACTATATTATATTTTCTATAAAGAGATTTACTATAAAGAGATTTACTATAAAAATTCTATACACAAAATGAAAAAAATAGTTTATAATGAAGTTTAGAAATCACCTTCCTAGCTTTCACATCTCTGAATTTTTCACCCATAAAATCAGAACTGAATTCAAACAAGTTGTTTCCTTCATTTTGATTACATGTATAAGAATTAGATAATTACATAGACATTGAAGTTGAAAAAAAAATTTCCAGATTAACCTTGTGCTGAATATGACAAGGCAAACAGTCAACATCAATTGAGATGGCATAAACTGCCTTTCATAATAGAGTGAAAGCCACAAAGTTTATAGCATTTAATGTTATGGTAGCTTTCCAAGGCTTTGAGGTTTAATCGTAATGCTAAAAGTAAGCTTTTATAAAGTAAGTTTCTATCATTTAAAACATTTCTTTTTTTGCTAAGTGTCTTTTCAATATTTAGTTGGGGGGGGGGGGGAGCTGTCTCATACAAACTGTGCTGTTGTGACACTGAACGAAACCGGGTTATAAGAACCAGAACCTTTTGTGTAAAAAAGCAAAAAACAAAAACACCTAAACATAGTCATTATATGGAGTGATTTTTATATGTATGGTATTCTTTTCTAATTGCTTGGGCCTACTGTCAAAGCATAATTATAATACCTGCTGCATTTAATTTATGAATGATGAACGGATATTCTTCTATAAATTATATGGAATAGTTCTAGAATGAAATAAAACAGGCTATTTTTAAAACTTCTTTTATTAGGAAATCAAGTCTCAGAGAGATTAACAAATCTGCCAAAATGCTCTACCTGGAAAGTAGAAGAGTTAGGATTTAAAACACCCCTCTAAGGAACAAATAGAGAGCTTGTTTCAAGGGGAGTGAGCCAATGTACTGAAAGCTGTTAAGATACTGGACAAGATAAGGTCAAGTAATACCTGCTGGAATTGTTAAAATGGGGGTATAAAAGTGGTTTGGGGAGATTAGTAGGGGTGAACACTGGGTTGGAAAGTCTTGAAAAGGAACTGAAGTTTCAGAAGGTCTCAGTCCCAAATATACAGACATTTCAAAATGTGTGAGCTCAGCATAAAAAGATCTTTCAATCAAAGCCATCAAAATAGACTGACAAAGAGAAACCCTTGCTAGCAGCTTTCTGATAGTTAGCAAGTCGTATGTGCTCCAGGCACTTAACTGGTCGGAAGTAAGAAGATTTACAAATAACAGAAAGTGATGGGAGGCAATGTTATTTTCATGCGGAGAAATAGATGAGCTAGGGGGAAGCAAGTCTGTGAAAGCACACTCTGTGTATTTGAGTCCAGCAGGTTACAAATAAAATGGTGCATATTCTTTAGTTTCCGGCTCAGCAATGAAGCAGTCAAGGCTATTGGCTTGCAGTATGGATAGAGGGGGTCACAAAGTATTACAATAATCATCTACAACATTAAAAATTTAGAAATCTATAAGCTGTTGTTTTATGCCCATTAGTCATGAAAATGTGAAACTGTAAACTCTAGAAAATTCCATAGGGAAAGTGCATTTATCCCTAGAAAACTGATCCATTTGTGCATGTCTGTACCTCCCCTTAAACCTGGGGATTAGAGGAAGATTATCATGTTGGATTAACCTACCCTATGGCTAATTAAAAAATCCAAGTGTGTATCACAGTCTTTAACTGTAGAAATGCAAGTTTCAAGTTATTTTCTAATGAATTTATTAGACTTTGCTTATAACATCCTTATTTGAATATATCTGTTTTTTGTGGTCATCATTAAACTTGGATTTTTCTTCAAATGTTTTAATCAGAAACAGAAAAGACCTGTAACACAAATAAACTCACTGAAACAAAAAATGGGGATATTATGTACGCCACATCACTTCTGGAACTGAAATTTAGGGTAAACCCAAGATAATCCCAAAATAAATCCAAGATACTTTGATCCTTTTGGGTGTCACTATCATAAACAGTTAAAATGGTGAGAAAAAGGCAGTGAGATTTAGCATAGAATCTACCACTCATATTTTTTGTCATGTCAGAAAGAGATTTACTATAAAATTTCTATACATAAAATGAAAAAAAATAGTTTTTTTTCATTTTAAAAATCACCTTCCTAGTTTTCACATCTCTTAATTTTTTCTGTGTTGGTAATTATGGTAACAATTCCATCCACACACAGTAATTAAATCCTTTTCTCTATGGCATTCATACTCACAGCTTTTAAGGTATACTCCATTCAGGACACATGTCATTCTTAACATTAAAAGATTCTACAACAGCAGTTACGTTAGCTCCATTTTCAACAGCTAGTTGCAAAGAGACAATGAAAAATAATTCCAGGTGAACTAAGGAGCAATAAGGTTGTGCCTGGAGAGTTCTGTTCTGAGATGATATTCTACACATAAATCTTTAAATCCCTCTTTTTCCACTGTACAGGTGAAATGACAAAAGCAATGAAGTTGGGAAAAAACAAGTCTCAATTTTAACTTAGAGACTGATTCCATTGACAGAACTATCATGGTACACTTTTTATGATTAAAATGCTGGTTGGTTACACTAATGGCTATCATTCATCACATAGACAAAGAAAACCTAAATGAAATGATAAGATTTTATCTTCGTTCTGAGAAATTCTAATGGAAGATTATCAGGCACGAGTGGTGGGGAGGTTTGAAAAAATACATTTGTAAAGGTTTAAGTTTATAGTCCCCAGAGCAGAACTATGATGTAATCCTACTTTACCTCAGTAAACATAACGTAAAAAATCTAACTAGTAGTAAGTATTGGGTGACTCCTTGTGAAGCAAATAGACCCATTCATGAAACAACTGAAAATTTGGGAACCCTAGATGTCTACTACCAATTAGGATGCAGAAGAACATAAAATATCCATATTATCATTAAAACAAGAATTTACTGGAGAAAACATATATGCAAAAGTAGGTGATACATAGAAGGTATGTAGATAGATGTAGGTATACAGATAAAGCCTGAAAATTGTGCTTTCATACATGAACGTTACCAATAATATTTATTACAATAAAGAAATCAAAATATATGAAAATGAGAAACATGTCAACACTAATCAATCTGGGTAGGTATTGTAGAACAACTGAGTTCAGTGGGGGGCTTTGGGAGTGGGGTGGGGTTTGTAGTGGGATATCCAAGCATCTACTTGGTCTTCTTGCTTAGGGGTCACTACTACTAATTGATTGCATCTTCCCACAGGAAGTTTGTGAGTCTCTGTTGGCAAAAGTTCTTTGTCTATAAAACTCATTCTTTTTTAGTGCATATTTCAGTATAACTGTAGGCATGTCACTCAAAATAGTGACTGCATTTTCTTTAGAGATGTGGGCACAGAGCAAGCTAAAATCTAGAAGCCTTGAAATCAGAGGAATGAACCTTCCTGGAGTGACAAGGAAACAGATGGCAAAAACTTTCATATCTGAAACGCATGGCTCAAGTTGTGACAATAGGAAAGGACAGGCAGAGAACTGACATAAGTGAATACTGGGCAGGGATATGGAGAAACCAGACACATTTCTGACACAACTATGAGCTAGTATGTCAATCTTTAATATGGGAAAAGGTCAAAGTCAAAGATTATGTTTTCTGCAAAGTAATGCAATTACACTAAAGGTTTGTTTAATAATCAAAGTAGGAAGACTGGACATCTGAAAGACATCTCAGGTTTCACAGTATCAAGAGTTTTGATCTCTGGGGATTTCAGAATCTCTTATCTTCTAGGTTCTCCGCTCCATGGCCCCTCCATTCCAGAGTCTTTTGTCTTGCAATCTCAATGCCAATATTATACATTCCTAATGTCAAAATTTCACAGTCTCCCAGACTCACAGTTTTGAAATTTCATAACCTGGAGATGGAAATCTCACTATTTAAGATACATGCTCTCAAATCTCATGATCTGACAGTCTTCCAAATCTTGCAGGTTCAAGGTCTATTTCATGGGTTCAATGTCATTCAAATTTGATGCTAATGATATCATGTTTATTTCACTGCAATCTTCAAAGATATTCAATTCACCTTTAAATATTTTGGAATCTGATGTAACCAAATCCTGATAGAATTCATCTTATGATACAGTTGAAGTTACCAGCCACCATGGCAGCATAGAAATTTGGAAACAGAGCTATATAATAAAAGTCTTAGATATCTGGTACTTAAAGTTTAAACATGTTTACAAAACAGAAGAAAGATTAATGAACATGAATATAAATCAATAGAATTCAAAATTGTAATATAGAAAAAGATTGCAAAATCAAAATTGTCATATAAAAAGACTGCAAAATCATGAACTTGTGGTAGGTAAATTTTCTTAAATAGGGCACAAAAGGCACTACTGATAAGGGGAAAAAGTTATACTCTTAAAGACATATCCGCAAGAACATGAGAATTCAAGGCACAAAATGAGAGAAAATATTTATAAATTTTATCTGATAAACCAACTCATTGCAATTTAGTAAAGTAAATCAACTTAATAAAAACAGGCAAATGTTTCAAAAAGAACTTCTCAAAAAATAGATACATAGACAATAAATACATATTAAAATACTCAATATCAGTTGTCAGTAAAATAAAAAAAATAATGTGATACCACTTCATATCCATTAAACAAAACTGAAAGCCCAAAAGCTGGCAAAGATTCATAGCAAATGGAATTCTCCTACATTGGAGTTAAATATTCCTATCATTTGGGAAAACTAGCTATTTTTCATAAAAATAAATATGTAATTACCCTATGATCCAACATTTCCATTCCTAGGTATTTACCCATAAGAATTGTCAGTGTTCATATCAGCTTTATTCATTTGTTCAATAGGAAATAACTGATATACTCATTAAGATGTGAATGTGTAAAAAAGCTATGGAATATTCATAAAATGGAATATCCACAGTAATCAAAATAGATGACTAGTGCACACAATGCACAGATGAATCTCATAGTATTATATAATAAAAAAAATAAGTTAGCTATAAAAAGGTAAGCATAATACCATTTCAATTATTCTACTAATTAAAAATGGTAAGAGAAATAAAATCAGTGATTTTCATGTGGATGTTTGAAAAGGAACATGAAGAAACTCTCTCTTGAGAGGGGTAGTGGTTACAGTGGTTACATGTGTCCAATTTCATTAAATTGTATAATTGAAATATATGTATTGTAGTGCATATAAAGTAAATTCAATAAAGCTAACAAAGAATTTTTTAAATGAAACCATCTTAAGCAACTAGAACAAGTATGAAAAATCCTTTAAGATGCTTATAATTTATATTCTTAATTATGTACTAATTATAAACATCATTTATTGAATGGTCACTATTAGTCAGGGCCCAGGCTAAGCCTTTTATACATATTAGCTCATTCAAAATGTTGCAGTAATATAATAAGCTTACATTATCTTTGGAATACCTGCATGTAATAATTTTTAGTCATTCAGATGAAAAATATTCTAAGAAACATGCAGGAAATTTCCTCTGCAAAATGCACCATTCTGATAATAGTTATTTTTTATTTGTTTATTTGTATGTTTGTTTGGCTCATAGACTATGCTCTTCGCATCTATGACCAGGCAATTCTTAATTAACTAGCTTATGTCTTGAACCATTTATTTCATCAACTTGTCTGCTGTTGGCAGAAACAGTCCTTCCAAATCTTCTAATTTTTTGGAAACCACCTCATCTCAGCCTCCATAGCTAAGTGTGTCAGCATTCCGTGTAACTTTACTGCCAAGGTCTCTCCCAACTGAACAATCAAGATAAATCAGTGGATACCTTCTCTAAGGAAGAAACCATCAGCACAAGATTAAATCTTGTTTTCTTTTCTATTATTTTACAGCAAAGTGACAAAGAATCATGTAAGATCAGTTTAGCTCATTCTTTCCATTTTTCAACCCAGTTTTCTAAAAGCAGGGAAGAATTATATGTCCTTCAAATCCTGAAAAGTTTTGAAAAAGACAATTTGCTCCTTGGACCAAAGCAGTTTTATATATTTGAATTTCACATCACATATGTTTTCTTTTAAAGTTAGCCAATGCTGCTGTGTCACTATTCTGGTTCCAGTACAGACAATGTCACATTTAAAAAGTGACCTCTCATAATTAAGTCCCTTAAAATTTTAGCATGTGTATTCCCTTTATGTTTAAGTTATTCCTCACTCATCTCACTCATCCTCTAATCAAAATTGAAGGCATCCTATGTATATGGCAATGAAGCAATATTTTGACTTCTTAATCATCAACAAAACCTACTAGTCAAAGCATTAATAATCTCTCAAATACTTCCCATTAATGTAGGGTATGATTTCAGATTCAACAATATAAGAGAAACTTGAAATCTGAATACAAATTTTATAATTACTTTTATTTTTCTACAAGGAAGCTGACTGTTTTCTTGTGATATTTGGAATATAAATTCTTTCTGGTAATAGAGTAGTCTGTGATTAATCTGACACTTTTTTTTTTTCCGAAGAAAAAGCAATAGGTGGGTAGATTTTACTTATAAATAAAAGAATAAGAGGATGTTTGAGAACATGCTTCCAGAAACAATAATTTCATTAAAATCTTAAAAAACATTTTCAACTAGAAAATCTTACGAAATTTTATATTAGACAAACAGCTATATTCATAAAACTGCTCTTAATCTTGAGTGAGATATGTTTACAGTTAGAGTCTTGCCTAGCTGTAAAATGATAATGCTATTTCATTATTTACCTCAAAGTCTCTCAAGTATCTTCTATCCTAAGCATTTTAATTGAAGTTAGTGCATAAGGAATTAGATTGTCACCTCTAGAAAAGAATGATACATTAAAGTTTAAACTATCCCTTAAAAGCTGAAAGCTGTGATATATTTATCCTGATTTTTAAAGTTGAAATAAGGCATCAGACAAAAATAAAAACCTGAAACTAGCTATTTTACTTTTGATTTGTGTTAGAATATTGCCACTTTTATGAGAGTTTCACAACACCTAGTCATAAAGTATGCCTCATTCTCATTATTTTTATCACCTATAACTATTTTTAAAAGGCAGAACTCCCTTTCAGGCAAATACACTTTAATTCCCATTAGTTCTTTGTTAAGAAAAAAAAAAAAAAAAAAAAAAAAAAACCTCTTCAGATTTTCCTATTTCATCCTCCTAATATTTCTAAACCATTGTATTTTGATAATTTCACCAATCTATACCTTGGATTCATGATATGTCCATCCTACACTTTGAAAGTGTTAAAGATTTATCAAACGACCCCTCAGCAACATGCAGCTCTTTGGCAAGCCAAGGGAAAAATGGAAACTATTTTGTTAGAAATCGCTATTCTTGAAGACCTACCAATAAACTGGAGATTCACCATTGCTTCAGTTTAGTATCACTATGTAGGTGAGAATCAACCTGACCTAAAAAGGACAATCAGCAGCCATATCAAGTACAGCACTTCAAACCCCTCTATATTAATATGCTAGAATGAAGACACAGAATTAAAGTACCCTGCCTGTGGTTACACATAGTACCACTCTATCTACTCTCATTTTAAGTGTCTGAAAGATGTATGGAAATGACACAAACACCAATAAACAAGTTCCAGCAAAATTCAAACAGGAGAATTCAAATGAATATCCCAGGGAAATAACATAGTTCAACTGTGCCCAATCTCTGTATTAAAAAAAAAAAAGACAAACCCGAAAGAAGTAGTCATATTGAAAATGAATAAAGGGAAAATAAAAAGGTCTCTAAGCAGTAAATAAGGAGCATGAAAGAAAGCAAGTATAGCATGTTATGCTTGACTGATATGATACAAAATGTATGTTCAAAGATTTATTTTCCCACATAGCAGAAGGAATACAGGTAGTTCCACCCACTTAAAGGAAATTAAAGAAAATATCAATTCTATGAAGTAGGAGATGATAATAAGATGATAAAGTTTAAAAGACTGGAATGAAAGGGAATCTATCATGAAATACATTAAAGGGAGAAATGAGATTAATGATCTTAGAAATGCATTGGAAGCAAGAAAGAGAAGAAATGATATAATTATCTTTGAATGAAGGGCAGATTTGAGAATATCACACACTTCAAAGAATGTGATTAAATAGATGATAATCAAAGTTGTACATAATGATGGAAATCCATCATTGAGATAAGATTCATGTATGTATGTGTAAGAACAAGTACAGGAGACAAAAATGCAAAGATAAAATAAACCATTCTTGAATTGAATGAAGACTTAAAACTGTAGATTAATGTCTTTCTTGTAAAGAAAAACTATTAAAGGCCAACCAATCCCCAGAATCATCTTGGTGAGCGAAAGTATATCTCAGTGCAGCAAATAACTAGACCAGGAGGAGGTTACCTAAGAGTGAAAAAAACAAAGTCTAGTTTAATTTGTCAGCAAAAACAGCTTTTGCATAAAAGTGGAACAATCTGTACAAAATTGTTCATATACTTCATATTTTAGGATTCCATATAATCATGCTGATACAATAACAACAGACTGTCAATTATGGGAACACTCAGCAATATATATTCATATATTCTGATAAATCTAATTGAATATATAACTGAGTGCAATGAAAAATAAATCAAAATGTAAACTTCATGAAAGTTCACCTCCGCATATATCTGAACAGAATCTAAATGGGCATAGTTATTATAAATTACACTATATATACATACATAAATGATATGTGTAATTTGCTAAAAAGGAAAACTCAGAAAATATTAGATATTAGGGAGCTCAAAATCCTATAGTAGAGGGTGGTAACCCCTCCTCCGAAGAAAGTAGATGAAAAATAGCAAGATTGAGTATGCTAATTTTCACATACCTCATTAAACAAGGGATTTTCTAGCTGTTATTGCAATTTATATAGAATATAATTTTTAAAATTATTTTAAATTACAATTACTTTATATACTCTCTAAATTATAAAGTGGAAGATAGAACAAGCTCCTTCTAAAAACTTGGAAAAGGAAATAAAAATGGATAATGAAGATATAATTAAACTATAAAACCAAAATGATGATAATGATAAATATTCTAGTAAAAAGAAATCTATGGATTAAAATTAAAAGATGCCAGTTGAATATTTTTACTCATTTATAAATAACCAAAGAAAACTGGCAAAGCACAACAAAAATAATTATCAGACTCTGTTTTTTGTTTGTTTGTTTTTTGGCTTTTTTTTTTTTTTTTTTTGAGACGAGGTCTCACTCTTTTTGCCCATGGAACCGCAGGCTCACATTGCCCAGGATACCACGGACTCAAGCAATCCCCAGCCTCAACTTTCCCAGGGAACTGGGATTTACAGGGGCACGCCACCATGCCCAGCTATTTTTTGGGGGACTAGGTCTCACTATGTTGTCCTGAACGGCACTCAAACCACGATCCCTAGCCCCAGTTACTTCATAGGCTGAAGCTTACAGGCACAAGTCACCGTGCCCAGCATAATTCTCAGACTTTGAAAAATATACTGGTTGGCAGAGGAATTGGGGATGTGGGGAAAGGGTGTTTGGGAAGGAAGGGATAGAATACGGGCAATGAAACTTGACTTGACTTCAACAAAAAACAATCACTTATTCCAGCAATAAAGAGTTTATTTGGAAACACCAACAAAAGGCAAATTGGAAAGTACAGTCCTGGCAAGACCCTGTGCTTGCTAACAACCCCCTCTTGAGGACTATCCGCTTCCATTTTCTGAAGGAAAAATAATGCCAATTCCCTCAGGCAATGCAAGGCATGCTGGGTTCTGCAGTTTACAGGACTACTTTCTTTCTAGAATCACAACTTCATTTCAAGAGAATTTCATATATTACCATTCACAAACTACTCAACAGACCTACCCAGAGAGTTTAAATATTACTTTTAGCTCAGGTAAAACACTCTCTTACCACTTTTGATACTGTTGCCATGTCAACTGTAGCCTTGTTTTCTGTGGAAACTTTCAAATTATGCCAGAATGGAAACGATGGAAGCAGCTGGAGGTGGTAGGGATGTTGCGGTGAAATTAGGGGGGGTGAAGGGTATGGCCTCCAGAATCATAGTGGTGCACTGGAATAGCAGCCATTGTGCCCTGGTAAATGGAAACTTGGAGAAGGGAAGTTAAGCAGTCTTGCGAGAAGAGTGTGAGGGTTTTAAAAAGTACAAGACAGAGACAGAGGGGAGACAGGCACAGAGAAGGGAGTGAGCAGAGGAGGAGCAAGGAGGCTGGAGGCCTTGAGCTGCTGCTGCACATGACATGCTATGGGCTTCCATCTCCAGTCCGGGCCAGTAAGGGGCACTGGGATGCATGCTGAAAAATTTGTGACTTATGCAAATTGACTTGGAAGATGAAAATTTGTTTTAGCTTTGAAACTGTGAAGTCTGAGAACTGTCTGGAGCCCTGAAGAGAACTTGCTGTGTTACTATTTTCATCATGAGACATCTGAAGTGGTTGTTGCTGTTGTACTGAGTGAGTCTTGCTGGTTTGGGTCCACTTTATAGTTGAAGCTGAAAGAATGCCAGAGCTGTGCCTTTTGGAGGAGGATTGATATGTCACACTGGTTTCTTCATTGGGTTTGAATCTCCCACTTTTGAAGGAGGAGTGATGACACTATCTTGGTTTTTACATTTGGCTTGAAATGAATAGAGGTGTGTCTTTCTAGAAGGATCGGTGGTGCCATCTTGTTTTTTTCAGGTGGCTTGAACGTGGGACAGCTGCCATTTTGTGGATGCACGTGGCTGAAGGAGTCATGTGCAGTTTTTGAACTAGAGACTGAACTGGTTGGTAAGATTACCAAAGAGATCCCTTGTACTCTCAGAGACTTTTATTTTGTCTTTTTAATGAATAAATCTGATCTTGCCTCTGCTTTAGGTTAGTGTGGTCTTGTTAAGGCTCACAAGGACTAGGGTGAACCTAAGGAGCAGCTGGTTTTAAAGGGCCAGCTGCTCCTGTTTGTAAGTTTAGTTTAAGTACCCTGTTTTGTCAGTTTTGTTTTGTTACCTGATTTGAGAGGAACATTTATAAGATAAAGTCCCATATCCAGGGACTGAAAGGTATATGGAAATGAATGGTAGCTTATGCAATGGAAATGGTATTAGACTGGGAATATGAGGTAGCTTTAGGATTTCCTTGTTTACAAAATAAATTCTCTATAAGCTCTAGGATTTGGGAAATATCCTCTAGATTGTTTTTATGGATCATTCTGAGAATGAGTAGACCATTCCATCTTCACAGAAGTCATACCACAGTGTAAAACTGAGAATGTTGTTAGATGGTTTAAAACAGAAAGTAGCACTGAGCAAAGTTAAACAGTCAAAGGTGACTTTATTTGGGATACTGCAATAGGAGAAAGCAATTGAATGCAACTTCACTGAAACAAAAGGCAGGAGGGTTTTAAACACTAGGTTGAACAGTGGAAAAGTACCAGAGAACAACCATCCCATTTACAGGGAGGTGGAACAATGGGATATGTTGAACGCATAGAGTTATTCCTGAGTTTGCACACATTTTTTTTTCTCTGTGATTAGGCCATCTGTGTTTGCTATAAAGACCGGGAAATAGGGGTGTTAGCTCCCTTCATGTTTACATTTCAAAGAGATGGTTTCCAAGTCTTTAAGAAAGAGATTCCTGGGTTTAAAACTGGCAAGAGGCTTTTAAAAAGATTTACATCTCAAAGGGACAGACAATGACTTTACAATTACAAGTTTTCTAAAGCAAGTATTCTAAGAAAAGAGGGGTCATGATCTAGAGTCAGAATGTAATCTGCTTAAGTTAGCTGGTGAAAAAAAGTTACTACTTTCTTGGTCAAAGGTATATGGTCCAGTGCCCATAGGAAGTCAAAAATTGAAATTAGAAGACACACAGTCTCGCCTTACACCCACAAGCAGCAACCATAAAACAAAACAAATCAGTGTCATTTTTAGTAGATGGTTCCCAGGGCAGAACACTGTTAGGTTGAGGTCTCTCCTCTTAAACACAAATTGTTAGAGGGAATCTGCCATTAACACAGTTGATGTTGTACATTGATAAGTAACACTGTGCAGCTAGGAAATATAAAATACATAATTTTTGCTTTAGAATTGTAAATTTTAAGGACCTGGCAATATTATGGAGATTTGACTTGCTGACTGTTAAAGGCCCAGGTGAGAAATGCTTAGCTTGACTATGCCAAGATGCAGCTGCTAGCCTTCCTTAGAATTCATAGCTTTCTTTCAGAAGGAT